>JAQIWH010005931.1:0-13722 GCA_034695005.1 Cryptops parisi
CACTGTATCACATTAAGCTTTATCCCCAACACGATCGCAATAACCCGCGTCAACTTTTACTCGCAATATCGTTCGTTGAATTTGGGGGGACATATTTCTCTCATCGACTAGAAATACTATGACAATCCATTCCCGGAACCAGTCATCATTTTCTGCGGAATGACGTTTAATACCCACGTCTGTACCGCAATGTATTACTGTACTACTCAACATGTGCGGGGGTTTTACTCGTTGCTCAACCTCCCTCCGATTCGTCGAATGGTTCTCTCCGAATGGCAGCCATCATTGACGAAGGCTGGTGAACCCGGCTGCTTCCATTGCCCATCGTCAGCTATTCGAAAAGGGTAGGTTTGGAGGAGGCTAGAGAATGGGAGAGAACGAGAGAAGAAGAAGAAGAAGAAGAAGAGAATGCGTGGGTGGAGGACATTGGATCGAAATTTCGCTGCGATACACCTAGGCTCGTTGCGCGTTAAAAGATGTAGCGGAGGAGGAGAAGCCTCGTGGCTGCTTAAAGCAGGTAGGAGAACCCGCGTTGACGACCCCTTGTGTGTTGCTGTTGTTTTATAGTGGACACACCACCGGGGTGAAAGTGTCTATTTTTTTTCCAGTACATACAGAGGGTCGAAAGTGGCCTTTTAACCCTTTACTACGGGGGTCATAACCGTAAGGTCGTGTGTGGCAGGTGGCTCACCTCTACCACCCACGCATCACCACATGCTTCAGTGCATTGCCGCCATTATTCTGGCTTTTTCCTATAGAAATTGATGCTGTGTTATAGTTTCTCAGGGATGGTGTATCTCGTCATATTTTCTCTCGTGTTGTTGGGGTGTCGTTTTTTTTTTTTTTTTATATATTATTGTTTTCACGTTTTCCTTCCCTGGGTGGTTTAGTGGTCGAGATGGATCTGGAAAAGTGATCTTTTGAATGATGGACTGTTGGGTTGTTCGACGTGCTACATAAGCCTAAGTGATGTTTTGTGTGTTTTTCCACTATCCTTGGTGGTTAATGTTTTTTAGGTATTGCTATGGTTAGGATTATTGAGGTTAAGAATAGGGGTTTTGTGTGGATTTATTTTCTTAAGAGCACTGATATTTCAGAACTGATTAAATCCAAAGTTAAACCGAAGTGTGTGTGTGAGGCGATAACTATTACTATACATTACTTATTATCGTGTCCATATGTGTATGTCTTTATTTTTCTGGTTACAGTGTAAACTTAAGATGTGTTTTCCATTAAATACTTCTTAAACGGGGTTTCCAAAATGTATGATGCTTGTAAAACAAAACGTTCGATTGTGTTATAAATGATTGTATACTGTACTTGTAATTTATTTCTACGGTAATGTACTTTGTGAACTTTATTATACATATAAAGGGATTACAATATAGTACATATTGTAATATATTGTTGTACAGTGAAATCTAGTTATTGTGAAACTAGTGTTTTTTGATAACAATAGCCGACTGATAACACTAAACAATGGATATAAAACATTAAGCAGTGTCTTTGGGTTCAACTGATAATGATAGCAATAGCGATTTATATTATTATTCGTGATTATAATAACCGGATTCCATTGTAGATATTGTATTGTTTGATGTATAAGCGAGAGCAGAACTAGACAGGGTATTATGAAATCTAAATTTAGCATTTTATACCCGAAAATTCAACATGCCTACTGTACGACAATATAGTGTGAAACGGGTGTATCTTATTTTTTTCTGGTTTTAAATTAAAAATACAAATTGCACACAAGTGCATGTACTATACTGTATGTACTATATGCATTATTTTCTGTACAGTGAACTCTTTTTTTTTTGCTGATACACAAATAAATCGGAACTCAAGTAACTGACACCCGAATAGCTATGGGAATCATGGAGTTAAGGATCAAGTGTTTAAAAAATGAATGGATAATTTTATTTTTATTACGTATTCAGTGAATGCTATACCATCTGACACAACAATACAGAGATAGCGCGAGAATTTCATGTCAGTTCAAAGATAACATTCATTAATTGATTCATTGTTGCCTTTATTGTTTAAACTTTTAAATTCATCAACCAATCAGCAATCGAAAACAAAAGTCACTTTTGGGTTTTATTTACTATAAGATATGCATAATATATAGTATAATATGATGTCATGGAAATATAGTGTTAAATATTTCCAGGCATTCTATACATTGCCAGTAACATATAAATGAAAGTAATAATGCTACAAAACACTTGTGCTTTGTGAAAAAATAAATTTTAGCAAAACACATGTTTATTGACTTTGAAACTTTTTATTTTATCATAAATATATTTATACTATATTTTTGATTTTGTACTTTATTTTTATGAATGTAGAGCAGTGAACACTACTGATGTACGTTCAACGATAATAACATTGATAATAAATTTTAATATGAATTCTAATTTGTTTTGAAATAAGTCAAAATAAGAGCAATAAATTACCACATTTTTTGCTTTAAATTCATAATAATAAATAATAAAAGCGACAAGGAAACAGCTGACTGTAAACATAGCACGTAGTCGCTACGGGGTAAAAAAAATAAATCACGTCAGTACAAAACAACCACAGTGAGATGTACAACTATGAGTACAAATTTCATTTACACGGGTCATTGGTGTCGCCGACCAATCAGCGTTTCGGATTCGTAGCCACGTGACAGCATTCCTGCTTCGGTTACCGTCGGTTGACTTTTCCCGGCTCGCGCCATTCGGTGAAGCTAGGAAGCGCGGTGAGGATCACGGCTAAAAATGGTGACCCATTTCACCGAAGGCGATGAAGTTTACGACACGAAAGCGATCGAAAAAGCCGTTCACAAAGCTGGCGTCAAACCTTACGAGAATGGAAAATTGGTTCGAAATGGCTACATCAATCATCAGGTAAGAAATACATTTTAAAAACCCACCCAATTAGCCTTTGCAAAAAAAAAAAAACGGTAAACATGCCATCATCATCATCATCATACATATCCTACATATCCCTGTCGAACCTTGTCGACAGCAGTGATGCACCTAATTAAGTAGATATACAATTTATTATTAAGTAGATATGCTGTATAAAGTGTATTATTATTTTTTTTTTAAATATATAATTTATTGCATTACAATAGCCATGTGCGTTTTTAGATTTTGCACTTTCAGTTTGTTTATCTCTCTTCTACTATGCATGTGGAGGTGAAGTAAAACTGAGAGTACTGCGGTGAAGAAATTAAAGAAATTTGCTGGTTGTGTAGTGTATGTCACAACCAGCATGGGTTGCTATGAAGCGACACATTATTCTTGCTGGGTACCTGTGACGAAAGGTCAAAATAGATGGATTTTTATTTTATTTTTGTATTTGTTTGTTTTTTTGTTGTTAGGAATGATTTTTCAGTTGACATGTCTTGAGAATTGATGATATGGTTCACTTAGACATTCCGACACATTAATCTAGAAATGACAAACAAGGTACTGTATGTGAACAGCAGAAACAATCGTGTGTGAGTCGTATACACAAAGTTGTTCGAATAAGGATATGCAGGGTGATTAAGTGTACTTTATATATTCCTGATGTTCATGTAGTGTAGCAATGTATTAGAATTGATGATATGGTTCAATAGACATTCCGTCACATATTTGATTTGTCTAGAAATCACCACCAAGGTATGTAAACAGCAGAACTAATCGTGTCGAATCCAAACTTGTTCGAACATGGATATACAGGATGATCAGTGTACTTTATATCTATATTCATGATTTAGTGTAACCAAGTGCTACATAATGTTTAAACGAGACAGTACTTATTGGTTAGCTGCTCATTTTCTCATTGTTTACGATCGCAAGTGTAGGTTAGGTAAAGATAATTAAAAAAGCAATTATAGTGGAATGCAGTTATTATGATCACTTTGGGGACTAGTGCTTTGTGATAACATTAAATGGTGAATAAAAAATATTAAACACAGTGCTTTGGAACCAATCGATTATAATAACATTATTCGTAATTATAATAGCCGGATTTTACTGTAGCAACACGGCAAGTAATGCAGATGGTCTTGATCACAGCGTCCTAAGCGAGATGGGCAGCTAACCCATAAGTACCATCGACAGTTCATCATAATTTACTACTAAGGATATAAACAATGTTGACATGCTTTTGGGTAGTCAGAGCGTTTTTTAAACACCAAATATTTACCTATACACAGTTGATTAGGTAGCTGTTATATGCAGTGGTGGAACCTCGGTTCTCGAACGTTTCGGTTTACGAACGCCATAAAACCGAAACTAATGCTTTGGTTGTCGAACATCATGTCATGCAGCTTCCGCTGAGTGCAAGATCTTTAGCACAGTCACCTATTGTGATTATTGATGGGGATCTTCCAATAATTACTGTACATTGTAATTTTTTTTACTTACAGTACTGTTTTTACATTGTGTTTATTGTTGTTTGCTTTTACGTACAGTAGGCTATATTGTGTTTATTGCTTTCATTGTGCATCATTTTATGGATTTATGGTATCATTAGATAGTAAAATTCATTGCTGTTTTAGGTTTTGATTTTTAAAGGCCTGGAACGGATTAATCCATTTTGCATTAGTTTCTACGGGGAAACCGTGCCTCGGTTTTCGAACGTTTCAGAACTTGGTCTTCTGGAACGGATCACGTTCGAAAACCGAGGTACTACTGTAGATTGTAATGTAATTATGTTTAAACAAAAGTTATAGTATCTTCATCTAATAGCACCGTTATACCACAGTAGTCATATAACAATTTGTGTGTGTGTGTGCAGGTTATGCTTAGTCATATCACTTAACTTGTCTAGACTCCTTTCTGTGTAAACTGTAAATAATGGGTTTGCTTGTAAATACAGCAAAATCATGGAGGTCAAAGCCCTGCGAAATTGATTCAATTTTTGTAGTAAAGGTATTTGAGTGTTCTTGCGACTTTTCAGTGTTTGTCTTTCGTGTGGTAAATTGACAAATAAATTTAACCCATCAAATTCATTAGCATAAAAAATACCAATCTCTCAATTTGTATTGAAATAGTCTTAATATCAAATTTTAAAACTGGAAAAACTTTTACTTGTTGTATTAAAAATTTATTATTGCATAGGGATGTTCAAGTTCACAAGTCAATTATTCTACTCTCATGTGTGTTCTCATTCATACTGTAGGCCTAGCCATTTGAAATTGTTTAGTTGCAGCTGATATATTCACGAAATGTACATTGTCATACATACAATTTCACAACACATTTCCAATTTAGATTTTTGTACGTTGTTTATTTCGTTTTTGAATAATTTTTAAATTCGAAAAACAACTTGTTTTTCAAAATTACATATTTTTTGTTCTGTGTTTGTCAATGTTTTTCTGACCCAAAACAGAATGCTGAACGTTTTTACCAGGTTGTAGGTTTAGGTAGATTTTTAGTTTGTGTTTCTGTTTAGTTTAACCTGATTCTAATAAAAAATATTGACATGTTGCAATAACATAAAAAAAAGTGTATTCGTTTTTTTTTAGGACAACTTGTCAAAACCTGACAGCATTAAAACAAAAATTAATTATATCCAGTGCATGAAAAACAAAATAAAACTCAAGTTACAGTAATGAAATAATTAGCTTGTTGGTGTTATAATGATTATCTAATATTGAGTTGTTGGTTTTGAGAGCAAATTGAGATCCTGCAAATATATTTTCACAGCTGTTTCGAAATTTCATTGCAGGCAACATAAGAATAGTTCATAAATATTATAGAAAATAATGTAGCATGGGATGTGTGTGCCACATGAAAAACTGCATTGATGTTAATAGACAAAAAATTGAGGAAGAATGTGAAAATGTTTACAACTTTCAAGTACAATGTTTCAATGCAACAAAAGTTGACTGAAAAACTTGTCTTTTTGATTTAAAAAATAAAAAATAATATTTACTGCTAAATGGCTCTCTTTGCAAGATAACACTCGTGGAGCGCTTTTCTACGCTGTGTTGGTTTTTTTATTGATTAGATTAGATACATAAAGGTGTAAAGTAGTAATCCACAAAAGGGGTTGGGACTTTTACGAGTTTTGAAAAGATCCGTTTAATCGATATCGTATTCTCTTTATCTCTTTTTTTTATGTGTTCACTGTATTCATGTGCAAGTGTCCCAATTAGTCATTTTCATTTCATCATGGTGTATTCATATACGTTCATGATGTGGACTTTTTAGTTAATGTTAAGGAGATTGATGATTGAGTAATAAGCAGAGTAGTAAAGTATTGCCAAAACATCATGGAAGGTCGAAAATGTATTCTTTTCAAGACTTGCTGGTATTTGTTAATCTGAAAATTATGCATTATCATTATGGAATGTTGAATGTTGACTCCACTGTATTGCTATTTGTGAAAAATGTTGTAACTACTTCATATATAGACCTAACTGAAAATAAACATACATTGGCGATTTGTTACGAGTTCATTCTAAATGTTTTTCCGAGGCTCCTTTGATTCTTGTAAATTTGATTACAACAGTAATTTGAAGAACCTAACCCTTGCGTAAAGAATTAGGTGTAGTAGTTGGATGATCAGATTGCCGGCAGGTTAAACGAAAATTGAAATTGTAAAATTTTCAAGTACTGTATTGCCCAGTGTGTCTCGCTAGCTCAGAGTGTTTGAGCTTCTTGTCGTGTTTACAAGGTCCCTGGTTCGATCCCAGGCTGGGACAAGGGTTTTTTAATCTTTGTTTTCTATTGCCATCGATTCTCAATGGGTGAAAAATTTAGAAGGTTTATTAACATTGTACATGTAATTGACCAAGTGTAAAACTAAGGTGTCTTGATGATTTCTGTCAGATCTGATCTGAAGTTTCTTTTGCGTAATTTGATCCAGTGTGTCTTCAGTAATCACAGCCAGCACTTGAAAAGTTGTAAAGTTCATTTACAATTTGATGTTTATTGTGGTGTGAAGGAACCTTAGTTCATAGTTTTGCAAAATTTTGTTTTCCAATGTTTTTGAATTCAACAAGAAGTTCAAGTTCACATTGCCAATTTTGTCACTGCACCTTTTTCATTTCACACAAGGAAGAAGGAAGCATTTCAATAGATTCTTGTAAAGTGAATCACCTGTAGAGAGAGGGTATTACCACACAGAGAAGATCTTCTTAGGCTTTATGGTATTACACTTGAGCTGCATTAAACCATAGTTACAGTAATGCATAATCATCGGTGAATGTAAGCTCTGACCTTGAAACTACTGTATAACTGTACAGTCGGAATTTACGAGGGACTTTCATTCAGTCCTATTTTATGGTGAAACATGAAAATCACAGTACGTACAGTGGAGCGTCGATTTTCCGATATACAAAAATACAAAATTATTTTCTATGTTGACGAATACTGGATACACTACGTTTATATTTTATTGCGTACATTTTACATATGTATTGTGCAATTTCCATTTTCACAACGTATGCAGATTTCTTATCCTGTTTTTCATTGGTAATACTTCTCGTTTTCGCTTTAGCATTTTGTATAACTGTAGGAAAGCAAAATAAATATCAAAACACTATCCACTCCAATGTACAGTATACAACTGGAACTGGCATAAATTTAAGTGGAATCCCTGCACATCTACTCGACTACCGCTGGACCGATAACGGGTTGTTCGCATAACCGACACGTTCAGATAATCGACATTCTACTGTATTCAAATGAAAGTATGTATTTAAATGCTCTGGGCAATATAGTCACACTTCTTCCAAAAATGACATTTTCACATCACAGTACCCCTTAGTACTGTTTCTAGCTTATTACTTGACCACTTTCTGGATGTTTCAGAAAATGGCAACATACATAATAAATCCCCTCGGTACTCATTACCACAGTTTTTCGGTAGAAAAACAAAACGGCTCCCTTGAACAATATCAAAATTGTGGCTTGTCATTATATTGCCGAATCCCTTCAAATTATAGTTTTATTCAGAAGCACAAACTATTTTTTTATGTAATCCAGGCGGAGAGGTGAAATATGTAGTTAGTGCAGGCCCATAAAACACAATGTTATTATTATTGCTCGTTAAATATGAACATAATTACGCATTGTAGTCGGGATGTGATCTGAATAATGACCTCAAAAAAAAACATTATGTGTAGACAGTAGGTACAAGTACAGTATTGAAGAATGAATCTGTTGCAAGGTCATTATTTTCTCTTGCAATATTAAGCTTTATATGTATGCACTACATAAGTGCTTTAAGAAGGTTAATGTTGTTCCCTTTTAGTTGGAGTAACTTGAACATAATTTTCAGGAAACTTTATGTAGGTGAAATAAAAAGTACATGTACTGTATGAAAGATTTGTTGTGATGCAATGGGTTGAAAAAGCTTTGGGAATACAGTATTGCTACCTTTTGTTGTGCATGCAAAAAATAGATGAAAAGGTTTTTCTTTATTTGATGTTTGTGGGACATTTCGATTTGCATTTCAGAATCCTGTGTTTTTTATTGATGTGGAGTGGGCATGTCGATTGAACTGACCTAACAACGAAAAGCAAACAATGTTTTTACTAATGTGTTTTTTTATCGTATACTGAATTGAAAATGTTTTTGTTTGGTAAAGCGTGCATTGTATACTATAGTGGATGAAAAATATTTCTAGAAATTGAGAAGTTGTTTTGCCAGAAAATTGTTCAATGCATTCACATGCAAAACACAAAATGTACAGCAACATTCACACACATGCATAAACTTATACATTACACAAAATGTGTGATGTATATAAAATAATGTATGTGTGTGAATGTTGCTGTAATGATTTGGATTGATAATTCATATATAGTACAGTAGTTTCTCTAGTTCGACACTCAGTAGGTAACGGGTCAGTACATGAAACTTTAAACGCAAAAACAAATTGACGAATTTCGTGTGCAATGCAATGATATTGAAGATGGACTTTAATGGACTATGAACTTTAGATAACTAACTGTTGTACATAGGTTTTTGTTTGTTTTGACAGTACCCTGTATTCTGTGGTTAGTTTGATAAATTGGTGTATTAATAAGCAGAATGATTTGTTGCCAAAATCCAGTAATCTGACACCTGCTGATCTTGATTAGAGAGACTTCTTTGCAGTGAAATGTCTACCCGTTTTGGTTCCGGGATGTATTGTTTTTTTCAGTATCCACCGTTCAATATGTATGGTCCCGATTTCGATGTCCCTTTTATAGGACCTAGAAAAGGGACTTAGCTTCTGTCATTATTCTGTAACTATGGTTTTCTTTAGGTGTTGAGAAAGAAACGATGAATCGAGTTTGTATTTAACTTAATGAAGTCTGTGTTTCCAGAAGCTGGAATAAATGGCATTTGTTCGTTTGTCTGTGTTTGTTGGTATATTTGTCCGTTGGTTTGTTTATACTGTGGTAACTTGTGAACAGCTTCCATGGATTTTCTTCAAACTTGCACTAGTTATTCAGTAAGGGTTTCCACTCAAACACAACTGATTAAATTTTATTTATTTTTTACCTTATATTTTGATACAATTTTCAAATTGGAAAATAAACATTTTAAACTATAAGACACAAGGAATTAAACACGTATAACAGTTTATGTCAATGTGCAAGTTACAAGTTTAGTATCAAAGGTGGAATCGATTACTATTACACAATCACTGAGAAAATTCCCAAGTCAAAGAGTTATGGCCTCTGAGACGATACTAGAGACACCTATTTAAACCAAAATCATGCATGAATTGCAGAACGTTAGAACATTAATCAGCTTTTGTAATTTGCTGTACTGTACAATTATTGTCATGAATGGTGAACACTTTTTTTTCCATTATTTTCAAATTCCAAGTATTTTAACAAATTTCTTTTTTATAAAAAAATTTCACATAAAATTGTATGAGGCATTATTTTCAAAACAAAACGTGAGAAGGGCTTCATCGATTCTGAAATATTCTCAAAAGGTCTCATCCAACCTTGGGATGTTGAAATTGTTCAACTCATTGATATGTCTTGTGTGCTCAACGTAACGTTTTAGTTTAAAAAATGTTCTGACAATGTTGTACACCATTCATTCATTTCAAAGGTTTATGCATAAGTTGAAAAACCGCATAAAAAAGTCAAATATATGATCATTAAATCAAATACGCTCTTTTGACGTATATATGTTCGTTCCTAAAGATAATTAAAATTAAACAGGCGATGTTGACTAACTCATTTATTACCTTGTTCATTTCTTTCAATAGTTAACTACTTTAGTTTCCATAGTTATATAACACTCCTTACATTTACTCAAACAGACATCCTATACCTATATGTTCATTATTTGTTTTATAGGATAATTAAAGCTAAACTGGCAATGTTGACCAGCTTTTGACGGTACCTTGTACACCTCGTTCAATAGTTACTGCTTTAGTTTTTCATATAGTAATGTCTTTTTCCTTATTACTGCCATTAATTGATTTTTGCATCCATTTAGTTTTTCAGACATATTTAAGGTTTATGTTAAATAAAGGGTGGTGCAAAAGTATATCTTTGATTTTGAAGTGAAAGAAGAGAAACCAATTTTATATATAAATGTTTGAAATTTCTACTAATATATAAATGCGAAAGTCCATCATATGTTTGTGACTCCACCATGCAAAAACTACTGATCCGATTGACATAATTTTTTTCTTCAACGTATTTGAAGTCCCAGATAACATAGTAAGTTTTGTTCAGATTGAATGTATGCTTTAATAACTAATCTTCGGATAATCACGATATTCTTATAAGCTTTGTGCTGCGGGCAGGAGTGTGGAGCGGGTGTTGCGCCTGCGCATAACGTTCCATGATAGTAGTACATCATGGCCTGCGCGCGATGGTTGGAGACAGCATCAGGTGCAAGCCTCCACACTCTGGATTCAATAAACTATCGTTTAGTTGTACTGTCATTGCTGTTTTGAATGTAATTCTCTTATTTTTACTTTTATCTTATCTTTTTTTTTTTCATTTTGTAAATTTGTGTCGTGGGTACCCAAGTTGGCGTAAGCTGTATAGCTGTAGTAGGGTACTCCAATATAATTGAATTGCTTATATTGTAGAAATATGAAGAACTGACAGTGTAATTTAAATACGTTCCAATTCCATTCAACTGCATTCCGAATGTGGTTAATCCATTACCATTCGGGTTCCGGTTGCTTGAGAGTTTCGATTATTTGAATGTCAGATAAGAGGGAGTTTGCTGTAATTAACTTCACTAACCGGATCCAACTTAAGCTCAAGGTTGGTAAGTTGAAGAACTGCTATATTGAGAATTGCCATAGGTGGCATATATTTTCTTATGTCACATCTGCTGGGTGGTAATCATATTCTTGTAAATAAACTAAACGGTTTTGCATCAGTTGAACTTCTACGGTGCATTGCGACTTAGTTCAGTAGCCTACTGTATTTCTTATGTGACACTGACATTGAAGATTCGAGAAGAGTGTTTGTGTTTTCTTTTACATTTTAAAGGCTTCATGTATTGTATAGGATTCCATTTTGAAAGTACTGGTGCATGAGAAATGTTGCATTGAAATGTTGACTTATTTTTTACATTGGTAATATTTTCCACATGTTGTTATTTCTTTTACATCATCAGACATTGAACATGTCCTGTTCCTGTGTTTCACATATAGTTTGTCACTATGTTCACCAGCTAGCCCGTATAGATGGCTGAAATATTCCACAGTCTACTTTGCATTTGGTACATTGTGTGATGTGTTGATTTCACCATTCACATGGAAATTTTGTTGTTGTCGTTGCAGGAAAACGGAATTTACAAACAGCCGGGGAAAAAATGCGTGGAATCTTCGGAATCGTTCGAGGAACCTCAATTGTTGGTGGCTATTACAACTTACTTAGGATATGGAATTTTAGTCTTATTTGGCTATCTACGAGAAGCGTTAATTCATTGGGGATTTGAGAAAAACCCTGCATCGAGGGAAGTTAATCACGAGGTTAGATCTTCTTATTGCTGTGTTTTGAAAATGTTTTGTCCTTTTGAAGATGTATGAACTCTGCAAGATGAGGCACGTGCCTTCTTAAAGAACAATAAGCCCAAGAAAGATAATGGTTTAATTGTTCTTGAATGATCTTCGAGCAACTGTGCAAAACAGCATATGTAGTTTTGCTTCTGTGCATGTTAGCTATTAAAAAGGCTTGTTGTACAACTATTCATAAATATTCAAGTTAAAAACCTAAGGTTTTTATACTCTTTATATTAGCTTCACTTGTGAGTTGTTTCTACATTCAAAAACAAAGCGACTCGATGGATTTTGATGAATGAGATGTCTATGGATTCGTCTTAGTCTATCGAGTGACACTGGTTATATGACATCAATGAATGGTGGACGCTACATGCCTTATAGCCATTATTTTTAGACCCTCCTACAGGCTAAATGGCTTGATGAATTTTAATGAATGAGGTGTCCACAGTCTCACGAGTGTCACTGCCTCTATATGTTGTTAATGAAAAACCAATATGGTGGACGGCTATATGTCAGTATATAAAGAGTAATCTTAAAAAGCATTTTTAATGTACTTGTTTATGAATATTTTTAATGAAAATTTAGCATGAAGTTTATTTTGAATTTTGTTCAGTGGTTCTTAAATTTGAGCATCTGTGGAACCCCTTTTGAGAATAAATCTAAATTGTCCTTACATTGAAATTGAAGGTATTTGGGAGAAGGGTTTGGTGTGGCAAGTCAAGCAATTTGCAAACTAATGCGACACTTTTTGCTAAACAGTTTTCACTCGTTGGACAACAACTAAAGTCACAGTGGTTCACAAAAATTGTGTGTGACATTAAACAAAATTAATGTCTTCGAAACACTTTTTTGATGAATGGCTCAAAAACGTGCTGTGCTGGATGGAGTTCTGTATAAATTTTAATGTTAATTTAAATGGTCACTTGTATATTTTTACTGGTACTGTATGTTGAAGTACTAGTAAAAATATTTTTTCTTGTAAAGTTCAGATTTAAGAACATTACCACTTGATTGTTGATGGTGTAATCATTCAATCAGGAATAAGAAACGAGCAATGATTTTAAGAGGTTTTTTTTTTTGTGCATACGAAATGCTGGATGTATAAGAATACATAATTAAATCGATGTGTATTTTTCGTTTTTTTTTTTCCAGGGTTATGTTCCTCTGTATCAAAGTTTCGAAAGCTTTTACACACGCAACATTTATAGAAGGATACGCGATTGTTGGAACCGCCCCATATGCAGCGTTCCCGGAGCCGAAGTTGTGCTGATGAATCGCGAGACCAAAGATTACGGATGGCATTTCAAGTAAAAATATATATGTTGTGTTCACTCTATAATTTTAAATAAAAAGGATGCTTTTGGAATTGAAGTAGCGTTTACAACTGTTACATTTTATATACTTAAATTCCAAAAATAAAATTAAAAATTTCTTTGTATAGTACAGTACAGTAGTACCCCAGCTTTATGATGATCCACTGATACAGCGTTTTTTGTTTGTTTTTAACCATGTCCAGCTATGTGTTTTGAATTGATTATACAGGCAACTCGGTTGACGAACTTTTGACTCGTGTATTATACAAACATTGGCTATCTATGTAATATGTTTGAAGTAGTGGAAGTTTGGAAATTGCTGGAAATGTTTCTTGGAATTGGGGACCATTGGTCATAGGACTATTGGTCATAGGACTATTGGTCATAGGACTATTGGTCACAGGCTATTGGTCATAAGGACTATTGGTCATAAGGACCT
>JAQIWH010005932.1:0-13721 GCA_034695005.1 Cryptops parisi
ATACACGCCCATACACGACATGAACAGTATATTGAGATCAATGGGATGTACATTTACGGCTTATTGTGGGGCGTCTTTTATGCAACTTATGTCATACTTTGGTAAAATAAATGACCACTGATGTCATCCAACGATTCAGAACGCAGACAGAATGAGTCTTCTTCAATATATATATACTTGAACAGGTAGTTCCTAATATGGGCAAAGAACCAAATATGGGGGGTTTCTGTAAAGTCATTTCTCAGAGATGCAGATTTAATTCAACTAAAAATATATTTGACTCTATACTCGGAAAATATACCATATAAACACATAATCACTGAAATGACATCACTCATTTCAAGTGTTTGTTACTTACAAAAAAATCCTACTGGACAATTTTCTGTCAGAAAAAAACAACTGGGTACTTGTGTTTATATGCAGAACAGTGATTTCTCCTCACTCCATTACTAAGCAAGTTTTTAAATCTTAGTTTTTACAATTCGCACTTCATTGTTTTTTCTTTTTAAAGTCAAATTTTTTTCCAAGATTTCTTTTCTTCGAAAAAAAATCTGGGGAAAAGTCCTCCAAAACAACACAAAGAAAGAGAGGGACCAGTTTGTCCCCGTTTGTTGTTAGAACCCGCCTTCGTGAAGTGTGTGCTGGAGTTTCGCGCACATTCCCCTTCTAATATTTTTTCTTCTTCTTCCATCATACTCTTCATACCTAGAGCCTAAAGTCTATTTGTTTTCTGCGCTATTGTTGGGCTTCTCGTTTCTTTGTCCTCGATGATTTGGAGTTGTACTCTCCAATGTTATCGCTGGGAAAGTCAAACACAACTGATCGGAAGAAGAAGAAGAATACGAAGAGAAGGAGAAGAAAAAATAAAATAAAAAGAAGAAGAGAAGACGACGACTTTACTCTGATCGACAACCTTCGGCTCGAGGGGAAGTAAAAACCTGATTATTTTTTTCTTTCGGCAACTTTTAGAAAAACCTTGCTGATGATATAGGTCGTGGGATTTCCTTTCCAAATGCGACACTGCTGCGCTTTTTGTTTGTTTACGATTTCGAAACGTTTCGATCGGATGTGGCGGAAAACATCAAAGTTGTAAAAACGTAAACAACCGAGTCGTCATCATTGGTGCTTTGAACCGCCATACTGTCTGCGACAAACGGAAAAACTAAATCCGACATAATCTTATCGCATACAGAAAAGAAAGGGGTATCTACTATACTAGAGTGTAGTCGGAGACATTGGATCACTACAGTAGTAATCCAATAGTACAGTAGTACAATACTGGGCCTACATTAGTACAGTAGTAATCCAATGTTTCTGGGTGTAGTGGTCATAAAAGAACATTGATCAATACTGGGCACGATGTGACTACAAGACTATGAGTGGCAGCTATGCAAATGAAGAAACACCAGTATACCAAAAATATATTCAAAAAATTTTAAAAACATGTATTACATAACCAGACTCAAGGTTCCAAATACACCGATTTAGCTTTAAGACTTACTTCGAAAGATCGTAACTTTTTACGGAAAAGTCACAGAAAGGCTTAAATAGCATCTTCAACATTACGCCATAATGTGTAATTACTATTAATCCTAATAATTAAACGAATTTTACAATTAACCTAGTAAAATACAGTTTTTAATTAATTCAAAATGTACGTACCGGTATACAGTATATAGCGAATACGAGTTCAAAAGTTCCCGGAAAACTAAAATAAATAATCATTTCTTTCTTAGGACTTTTTGAACTACCCTCGTATCTTTAATTTAACCTTAACTCATCAATTTAAGTGGATTTCTCCAACCTATCGCCGGCCGTCTATGATCGACTGTGTTTTAAACGCATTAATCTGTTATAACTATTTATCCCTTAATATCACATTCTTGTGTGTATTGTAATGATTGACCCACCAGGGTTGTTTTGGAAATAAATAAATAAATGAATAAATTTTTATATGCGATATCGCTATTATATGATAAGAAAAATCCTCCTACATGTTCGTTACACGCAAAAATAAAATACGCCATTATGCGATTTTGTGCTTTTGAAGATACTCGAATGACAGAATATTTTCCCACCCACTTCATTAGAATTTCGATAAATGCAATTTTCAGTATATGTGAGATTTGCACCCGAACTTATAGGACATACCAATTCGACAGTCGTTGATGCTTATGACATAAAATCTTGAAAAACTCTTTAAAAATAATCAGGTAGGCCTATCTCTAAAATCACTAAGAACTATTTTTTTCATCGCAGAAAAGTGTGAGGTAAAAGAAACTGTTAGTGTCATTAGATTAATACCTCACGACTTCCACTGTATAAAAATGCAGATTGAATGTCGTCTCGAAGTGTAACTTTTTTGTTGAGTGTGTGTGTCAAAACGTTTGAATCGTATTCTACGCTCATTATACCCGAATCGAATCGCTATTGACATAAGCAGAAGCAGCAGAAACATCGTCTTTGGTTTATTTTCTAATTAGTATTCGACACGAGTATATTCGATTCTTCTATAGAAGGTGGTAAGAAGGCACTTGGAATAATCAAACACTTTGCATAGCAACTGTGTTTTTACGATATGCTTTAAAGTCGGTCGGTTAGCTTTTGTTTTTTTCTTCAAAATATAATTATGCTTACAACTATTAATTTTAATAGTCTCATCATCGCAAGAAAAAGTCGCGCAACGAGACAACATTATATAAACGCTTCAAGAGAAGAACAAAAAAATAAATCAAGTATCATTGGTCTGCAAATACTACGACACGACCATTTTCAAAAAGTGACAGGTTAACAAAACAAAGATTGTATATATTTTTTTTTCTTCGTATCTTTTTCGAAAACCAAAGCAAACAACCCGTTTTCACAATTTACACATCAGCTGGAAAATTTTTGGCTCCTACTTTGTATTTCGTAGCCATCTCGAGTAATATGTTGACCTCCAGTTGTCTTTACTACAAATTAATTCACCGCATGAAACGGTGAAACAAAACCATTAAAAAATAAATAATAAAGAAAAATTAAAAGAAAAAAATCCTCACACTGCGAGCACAACAACAACAAAAATTTACACATATACCAACAAGAACACCAAAAAATAAAATAAATAAAATACAAACAAACAAGTAAAAAAAAAAAAAATTAAAACAACCCCACACCCACCTTGGGGTTTCGAACAATAATTTTGCGTAGTATGAAACAATTTCCCAGCCACGAAATTAAGGAATTAAGGTTAGGGTGCCTTCTCCTAAATCCACCAAGCAAGGTTGTAAATTCGTTTCCCTAGTCGTCGAAAATATAAATTCGCCAACTTCCTTAGTATGGGGTCCGAGGGTCGGCATCAGCGGGACACCCGCCATTACTAACAACTTAAACCCTCCCCTCGAAGCCACACTCGCAATTGAGTCGTAACGCAACTTAATCGCGCGATTAGGCTACTCGGCGTTTAGAAAAACACCAACTTTCGCGCATCCGTTTTGCTAGGAAAAAAAAAATAATAATTCTGTTCTTTTTATTTTGACCTGAACTTTTGGCTGAAAATTGCAAAAATTTTACGGGTTGTGAAGTAAACGGTAAAGAATTCCACCAGTTTGTGGGGTGTTTACGAAGACACCTGTAGTTATTGGGCTTCTGGCGAAACATTTATGTTAAGTTATTTTATATTTGAATTTCAAGTAACCGACTAAGTATACAAAAAAGAAAAATAAGGTTGCTATTGTTTATTACTTACTGTTCAGTCGTAATAAACAATATGAAACAGTTTCGCAATGTTTCACTCGTTTTTGTTTGTGCTTTTCGCATAATCATCGAACAGTGAACATGATTTTTGCCAGCAAAACGTGGATTATGTTACAAACCCAAATTCAAAATAAGCACAAAAAACCCAAAAAAAAAATAAGTCAGTTGTAAGATCTTTAATATTAATACCGCTAAAGAAATTAAGTTAAAAATATACAATACTTTTAAAAATATAGTTTACGGTGTAAAACAATGACTTTTATGTTACAGTCAGAACACGAATTTAATGAAATTCAGTTCTGACCAATCAAAACTGGATTTCACTGACCGTTTCTAGACCGATTTTAGATCATTCAACTTCGCCTCATTATCTAACCTAGCCTTCGTGGTTAGGTCAATCGCATTTTTACTAGTAAGTTCGGGATTTCCCTCGAATTTGGGTTTTTTTTTACTGTAACAGATACACTTTTGAAACATGACTATGTAGGAATACACTCTGTAACATTCTTATTGTTTCATAATACATCACCGAAAACAGGAATAGGCCTATCATAAAAACCGATTTTCAAAATGCGTGATTCCGGTTATACACCAAACCCAAAACACTCGCGTTTCACTGAGCATTTTAATGAACAAATACATAAAAATGGAGTTATACATTATTTAAAATAGACAACATTATAAGCGGCATCTGATGTTGCCATTTTCAAGTGTTAATTTATTGTTTATATGTTTGGTTTTTTCGATGTTACATACGTACACTTGAAATAAACAGTTAAATAAAAAATACATAAACTAACTGAAAATAAATAACAAATAAACACACCAAACGGCCCATTGCTTGCCCAATTATTTCACTCAGTTGTTACATACTCAACTGGAAAGAAATATAATACCCGTGACTTAATAGGTACCAGGAAATACCCGGTACCTATTAAGTCAAAAACATTTCTAAACTACCCACCTGATTGAAATTCACATTGGTAACCACACTAAAAAATATTTTCACCTGTGAATCGTGTGAAATTTAAGCATCAATCGCTTAAAACTGAAATGTAAAATTCTTTCAAAAGCAAGCATTCGACAAGCATTCGACACTTCAACTGAGATTGTACATTTAAAATTCAAATCCGAAAATACAACTTAGCTCAACAATGCCATGCAGAAGATTAAAAGTATATCACATAACAACGATATAGAAATATTGGCAGCGTGAATTTAATGTTAATTCCAAAAAATACCATTCACCCATTATTAATTCATTGTTTGAAACTTTAAATTATTTATTTGATAAAAGCAGCGCGGTTTCCCTCGGGTTGTTTAACCCCCCCCCCCAAAATGGTGCGAGACCTTTGAAAACAACGACGACTGCGGCCATTATTGAAACACAAGGAATGCAGTAATTGCCACTCTGCTGCAACGAGTTTCACTTTACTTTCTCACTATAACACACAACCAATGAATTCATGCAATACGAAACCCAGCATTTAATCCACCTCCTCTATGTGAAACGCTTAAAATACTTGACCAAAAAAAAAATAACGCCAAACATTTAAAAAATACAAACTTGTTCCGTCAGTTTGTCTGTGACAGTTTTTTCCTTCTTCAAATAACAGTTATGTACGGAATATCACGTGTTGGAAGTTCGATTTTCGAATAAAATCGAATTTTCACTGGTGCACAACGTGTTACCAAGTGCGATTTAAAAATATTTCATAGATAATATTTATGTTGGTGGTGTTATGGGTTAATGTTATGCTGGTGGATAGTGTTATAAGTTATTTGTTAAATCCAATATTTTGATAACTTATTGAGAAACTTATTACCTGATTACTAATTAACTAAAACTATCGAATACTAATGTTCGAAATTAACAAATTCAAAATTTGCGAGTTATTTGTTAAGACATAATACCATATGATGCAAAAACTATTAAAAGTAATGGAAGAAATGTTTCTTCATACCGTATAATCAAATAATAAATAAAATTATGATTATAATTGAAATGTAATTTTAAAAATGTATTATATAAAATAAGGTACATGTCGTTTTAAGGTACGTTGTGTTTTAACCCACAAGCAGCGGTATGAGGGCGCCACATGTCCATAGTTTAAGTTACCGGTAGTTAAAACATACATTTTTTTTAGTTAGTTAATATAAACAAAAATATATTAATTTTATGATTAATGATAAAGGTTGTTTTAACTACTGGCATCTATACATAATTACCCATAAACACATGTTTAGATTAGTTAAAACAAAAACACTTCCACCATGTCACTCTATGCATGCTCTATGGCAGTCAGTAGCTGTACAAGTACCTAAAATAAAATATTTATCGCCTACTAAAAGCCTCCTGACACACGCAATTTTTGGTATGGCAATTCAAACAATTTGCGGAAAACGGTTATGTCAGTCTCTTGCCCGTTATAAACTATTTGGCAAAAGACAGACATTAGAGTGGTTCACCAGTTGCTAAACCTGTCACATCAAAAATCATCTTCAAAATTGCATGTGACGTTAGGTAGCCTTAATGATCTTACAGAAGTAACATTTTTCGATGATATGCGTGTACTCAGCTATGTGTGTACATATACTGTATATTTGTATGTGTCTACAAGTACAGTCATTGCATTTTGTGTGTTATCATGAACTTGTTTAATCTGATTTCTACTTGAAGTTTCAAACCTGTCAGTTATTAATGTGCCGCAAACTGGTTGGCGCTCAATTAATGCTAGTAGTAGGTAAGTAATATTTAACATATTTATGAAATCTCAAGACTCTGGGACTGTCGTATTAAGTAGCTAAATCTTGTCTGATTAAGTTGCTACGTGAAAGTCCAGCGAACGCAGTTGTTCGTACGTCAAAAAATAAATATTTAACCAGGTCGATTTCAGGTCTGCTAATTAAAACCGATTAATGCTAAAATTGTCATTAAATATTGACTTTTCAAATCATTAAAGTTCAAACACGAATGAACATATTTTACGAAAAAAAATCCATGGCATCGCTTATTTTAAATGAATACATGTACTTTAGTTCATTGTGAACAAACTATAAAACTAAAATGAAAAAAAAGATCCTGTTACATTTTCTTCTTCCCGAAAGAAATTAACATTGGATAGCATCCAGACTGTAAAAAGGGGTCAAAGAAGGAAAAAAAACCCAAGAGTAGATGGTAGCTTTATTTATCGAATGCTGTTCTATCGTTTTCAGTGGCAATTTCAGGGTCCACATTCCTTTTGTCACGCCTTGGCAGTAGAGACGACAACACCAGGCAGACACCAGGGGCCATCTTCAATATAAATGAGAACTTGCTGTCAATGGTTAGTGCAAGCATGGCGTCTGCTAAGTCGTCTCTCCCTGGAGGAGCATTACTACAACGAGCTGTTCGCCCAATGACCTCGCCTCATTTTCCAGGCGGCCATCTTTTGCCAAAATAGCTTCTGCCGAAGGTCGAGGCCAACGACCCCCTTTCAATTTCAATACCTAACACCAACAGGCACGTAAGAAAACTGCTACGTGGTTTAGGATATTCCAAAGAAGTCGTCTCTTCTTTGTTGTCCATGCAGAAAAAACCTCGACATCAAAATAAGATACTAAAACGCTTTTGTCTGAAGTTGTTTTCTCTGATAGACTAAAGTCTCGATTATCCGAACAAAACGAGACTGAAAAACAATCGGTTAATGAAAATGTCAGATTTAATCAAAGATAGAAAGCTCAACTATTTATTATTTTCTTTATAATGAAAAGAGACCATCGAGATTGTGGATTAAGAGACCAAATGAAAAACAAGATAAAACATTAGCGAAGAATTAAATTTTCGATAAACGAACGTGTTATTTTTTTTTACTGTTTATTTCTCGGTTAATGTGAAATTGTGAACCATGCTATTATTAAACAGTATACTGTATAAATTCATCTGCGTATGCATGTCTCTGAAATGCTTTTGTTTACATAGGGAATGTTGCAAAGCAACATGAGTCTAAGCACGAGGCCTACTTCTAGACTCCATGTGGTTACCATATCAATCACGGTATTTATTTCTACTGAGAAACAAGATTTAATATTACTTAATTCACAACTCACCTACAGTAACAAAGCCAACACTTGAGTTTAGTCTTGTCTTTATTTAGACTTTGCCCGTGTTTAAGTGCAATGGTAACAATTTTCATTGGTCATGTTTATGAAACAAAAGTGTCATTATTTGATGGAAAATCAATATCTACCTTCAATGAATCTAATCCCATGCTGAATAACAAAATAACAGCATTCGTAGGACATGACATAACATTATGGATAAAACGGAATATCAGATAGGCTAATTAAGAAAACTGTACTCTGTGTCAATTCTTTAAAAACAAATACAGTATAGTTTAAATACACCACCTGGGCCGTTGGTTATAAACTAACGCGTAATTTTTCAAATTTAATTCGAAGTTATCCCATTCTGCTTAGTCTGATTGGATTACCAGTAGGGTACTCTTTCAGATGGATATTAAAAGATTAACCACATCACAAACATGTTTTGTGACCACAAGACCCATCAAAAGTTTGCACAATAACCATCAGCATTAAACTAAGGTAGTGTGTACCATTAGGGTGCGTCCTAAATCTCGTGCGTCGGGATATGAAATTTAATAATTCACCGGTAACTGTAAAATCAATAGTTTATATATGGTTTTCCATAAATATATCATCTAGCAATATGGTAATAAAGAATTGTCTTGTTTTGACACGTGAACGACATTACAGCCTAAGAAAATGACATAAACACACCTCGTATAATGAAAATGAACACGCAAGAGTGGTATTAACTCACCTAAGAAGAGTGAAATGACCAACACAAAATGAGTTGGTTATTATTCTCCCTCGTCATAAAATGAATATCATGAACAAACCAACGACCAAATAAAATACGAGTATTTTTAGTAGAAACGAATATTAAACAACGTGGTATAATTTCATAACATTTATTTTGAAAATAAATGAACTGCATTTAGTTTAATCGTGTTTAACTAGAAAACATTAAAACATGTTGACAAATACCATTTTGGAACAAGAATATCATGTAGAATCATAATGGATATTTTCATAAATTTAAACGAAACATTGCAGAAATCCATGAGATTGTGTTCGAGCTGATTCAAACATTTTGCCAACAAAGTTAAAAACAAAACAACTGAATTGCACGTTATCGTGTTTGCTCAAACTCAAAACGTTTATATGAATATTCACGCGCGTACTGTATTTTTGAACACATCATGCCATTGAGAGAAGTTTTAAGCTCCAGGTGATATACCTTGCAAGAAAATAACCACAGCCAACGGCAATTTACTTTTTCCTTTTCTTCTTTATTTTTACTTCTAATGCAAGATGGTGATTGTAAAAACTTAAAATGCCGGCTGCCAAGTGCATTGTAAAACCACCACGAACGAAGCAGATGGAAGACGAAAAGGCGTTCTGTTCTGGTGGTGAAATGGCACACAAAACAGAAAGCGCTTTGCAAACTGTCGCCTTCAGGGCTCCACGCGCGAAACGAAGAGTAAAAAGCTTTCGCTGATGCCAGTTTTTTTTTCCGTCTCTTAAAGCGTGTACGTGGTAAATGTCCCTGCAAGTATGGCCGAGGGCAAATTGGGCGCGAGCAGCAGAAACAAGCAAACGGCCTTTCTTCAGCCCACAGTTCCCTGGGGAACCACGAAAACCAACCAACGGTCGAGCCGCAATGGGTGGAGGTGGATCCCCTTCTCCAATTTCCAGGAATGGCCATAATAGCCATTCAAGTGGTTGTCTGTTCTTCTTAGTTTCTTTTCCACATACACGGACACAGTGTCCTGTGACTTATGTATGTGCATGTTTCGTTCGTCATGATACATCATTAGAAAGTCGTTGTTTTTATATTTTTTGTAAGTCATCATGGAACTTGAGTTTTTAAACAGGTCTTGAGTCATTAAAAGAAAACGAATGCTTTAAATTTTGCATTTTTAAAGTCTAATTTGACTATACATATGAGATCCTAGATTTATTTAAAGATTTATGTTTTGCGACACTTCCGTGAATTAAAAATAGCCTATGTCAAAAAAAAATCAAAAGAAGTCGCAAAACTACAATGTTCAATTGTTTAGACACCACCACAGTGCTGGTAACTATGTAATAAACGTCATCACTGCAAAAGTCAGACTTTTAAGTTAAATTGTTTAATTTTGAGAAATTTGAAATCATTTTTGATATTTAAATAGAGCTTACTAAAAGCCAACATTAATCAATTTAATGATGAAATATCAAAAAAAAAATATATTAATTTGAAATTACCACCAAAACGCTCTGTGACGTCACTGCATCTAGAAGCTATTCTGCACTGCCCTCCTGTTCTTTCCCTCGAAAAACTAGCGTTATAATTATATCAGAATATCTTATAAATAATAATGTTTTGCTATCTATTAAAGAACAAATGTTTCAGTGCTCAATTAGTGTGAAAATTATTTAATAAAGGTAAATTTTAAACTTGTATATTTAAATATAAATAAGCACACTCTTTAGATACTAGCATGTAGCGACCGCCATATTGGTTTTTCATTGACGTCATATAGCCAGTGTCACTCTAAGACGAATCCATTGACATTCCAATCACCAAAATCCATCGAGTCGTATTGCTTTGGTATGTAGAAAATCATCTCACTCAATAGTGAAGCTAATATAAAGAGTATATTCGAAGCACTAGACAGTTTCAAGTATACATCTACGCCAAACAATAGGACAACGCATGGGGTTTAGGTCAAGAACAATTGTGTTATAATATTAATGTGTTTTATACATCTTGATTTTAGGTTTCATTGCTTTGAAAAATCTCCATTTTATAATTATGAAAACAGGGTGATTATAATTTAAACCAATATTTGTTCACGAACTTTTTTACCTTTTGTAGTAACTCCATAGGTACACATCACGCACAACGAAAAGTAGCAACCTCAAAGGATTAGTCAACAGTAGTATAAAACTCATAAAACTGCATACCCAGTCATTCCCATAGGTCAATCCGAACATGAAAGTTTGACGCTAATCAAATTCTCTATGCAAATATGGCGCACCACAGACCGCATTCGCACACGATCCAATTGCAAATTTTAAAACTACACCCGTGCTTCGTGCACTGCCTCTCGCTAAAAATTGATACGTGTATCAACGCAAAATATTATCGATCACGAAAGACACGAGACCCGATAAGCGGGATTATTATGACAGTCCAATCCCGATGTAAACGCCATCTGCAATACCCCGCAAGCCATAGTATGAAATGAAATTTCACCTTTTAGTCCTACGCTCGAACCGAAAGGTCGAGAAATACATACTTTACTCCTTATCACCAACGCCTATCACGATACAAAGCCGCATTAAAACAACAATGGCTTTCACAGCAGTTATTCATTTGCGCTGGTTATCGCAATGCAGTTCCAGACAAATATTTAACCTCGACAAAAATAATTTTTATCGTGCGTCCTCATCAATTCGTAGTGGTATCTTGACTCTTTGTTATCAACGAGAACAAAACAAGTTCCTAAAATAATCATTTCTCCCCTCCCCCATCTTCAAAACGTGATTTTGGCCGAATTAACAAAACGAGGTGAAAATTTCTATTAAAGTTAGACACTCCAGACCCAGACGAATTAGTTGAATTGGTTTTCGAAAAACGTGAGCAGACAATTTCGGTCGCCTTTCTACAAGTACGTTACCACTGGGCGGTCCGAGGTTGAATTTCGATGGGGCAAAACTTTATTGAAATCTCATTAGTGGCAAGATTGGATTGTCGCCAACCGTGGGAAGAAGATGAAGCCAAAATGTTGGCCAAATTTCATGGCTGCTTCGCCCGTTGTCTCGTAAATTGAGTCAATCAGGTCCTCTTGACGTGCTCGGGATTTTGGAACAAAACTACCTTTTCTCATTAGAAAACTTTTGTTCACGTTTTTGTGTTTGAAAAATAAAAAGATGAGTTTTCGGTCCAAGATTATTAGTTGTGTTTGCTTTAATATTTTGTGTGTGTGTGTCTACGTATACAAAATTTAATTTACGTCTGTCTGCTGTCAATTTGGATATCAATAATACAACTGGACCGATTGAAACGAAACCCACTGCAGATCATACAGGGTATCTTACCACATATCCTTAAATATCCGTGCTTCGCAGTGTGAATCCTCGACATTAGCAATAATATTTCTCAGTTCGCGAAATAGCTGTTTGTGCGTTGTGTATGGTATGTTGTAAAGCCTTAAAATTTAACTGGGTCTAGGATTCTGTGTTGCTGCTGGAAAGCTTACACAAGCTGTAGCGATGCATTGTGCTCAGCAGGAAAGAGAACAAAGCTGTAGCCAAACGCTGTATAATACAACGTTCAAAGTTGTTAAAATTAGTTGAGTGGAATGACGGGGTAACTAAAAAAAAATGTAGTTTTGTGAAAAAAGTCAAAAACTTCAAGCACCTTCAAAATTTAAGATTAAAAAATTTCCTGTCAACTGTATATTTATAGAAAGAAAATGAACAAAATTTGCGAAAAAAATCTGTTAACTTACAGGCCTCAAGTTACAAGCTAATTTAAAAATGAAATTACACCGTTATTCCAAATATCGTGTTAATTTATAAATGCATTTACGCCATTTTTCCAAAGATCGGTATATTTTACATTGTTTTGGAATTGAAACAAGTGATAAAACTAGAAATTGAAGCGACCAAAAAAAAGAAATAACAAAAAAATTAAAGATTTACAATAGTCGCGTTCCATATTATTGCTCCAAAAAGTCCGAAAGTGCAAATTATATGCAATCCAATGTCTTGATTGGTCTAAAACGATTCAATGTATGCATTTTAAGAAAAAAAAGACCGTAAGTGGATTTACGTGTTTTTCCACCCAAACTCCTCAATTGTGCAATTTGCTGAAAAATCTCTAATTCACACTTGAATCCTCGATATTCGATATCTAGAGTATTTACGAATTTGCTTATTTGCGATAAGAATTGAAAACGTTTCTGTACATTCGCGGACCATTCTAACATTCACGTGTTTCTATTTTTCTCCAGTATATAGATATATACACACATACATAAATTTCCGATCTCTTGTACGTTCTAATGGCTTTTTGTCTTTATTTTCTTCAAGGGATTTCCGCTATTATCAGCGGTAATAAAAGACTACCCATAATATCCGAGTTGTTTGGGCGAGTATTGACTCGTGAAACAGGGACATTTTTTTTCGCTTTTCCCCAGTGATGTTGATCTTCTGTTCATTATGGTCTATCGATTAGTTTTCTGGTGAAAATGTAATGTGTACCAAGACGAGTTGTTCTAAGATCAAAGATTAGGATGTTGATTGTTGATCTACCGTTCATTTAAGACTCACAAAAAAAAAAATAAAGCACTTTCATGATAATGTTTATTTTCGGTTGATTTACGGAATTCCTTCATTAGTTTCTATTTCCTGCACGATAAGATTGAGTTTTCCCAAATAAATATTAAAGATAATTTAACTATTACTTCTCGTTTTTATATATTTTATTAAATTTTTTTAAAGACCGTTTCCAACTCTGATAAAATAGGATTATTTTTTAAATATTAAAACAGTTATTAATTACTAGTAAATAGCCCGTCAAAAATGACGGAAAAGTTATTCATTCATTTAACTCATATTGCTTCGACATATTCGATCTAGTTAGAGTATCGATTCCGTTATGACTTTTGGCATTTTCACACTGGTGAAATGGCACTAGTAAAAACTGCCACACAGTGAAAGTTTCTAGAAGATTTTTGAAAGTTCTAGAAGGTTCTACATTTTTTTTTATGTCTAGGGGCAAAAGAAAGAACCATGTGATGTTTCTTGTCCAATGGTTATAACTGGTGAGGAGGAGTAGTAGCAGTAGTAGTGTAGTAGTAGTAGTAGGAGGAGGAGGAAGAGGAGGAGGAGAAGGAGGAGGAGGAGGAGAAGGAGGAGGAGGAGGAGGA
>JAQIWH010005933.1:0-13720 GCA_034695005.1 Cryptops parisi
GTGACGCGTTGAGGTAAAATTGAGCAAAAAATCAAACTCTTTTGATTTTAGCACCACCCCTTTTTCCTCACTCATTATTCGTGGAACGCCCTTTTTTTCTCACTCAAAATGTATGGTCATTCACAGAATGAGGTAAAATTGAGCAATTGAATGCTAGTTTGCTGCCTGCCTAACATTAGTTCAATTCTTATCCATTATAAACACATTGAATTACAAAACAATGTGTTCATAATTTTATAAAAAAAGTCACCTTGTGCACGTACCAGTGATGGGTCCCTTAATACTGTCATGTTTCTATAGTGGGCCACCGAAATAAAAAGATTTACCCAGACTAAAAGGCATGGTAGAGTACATAAAAAATTGAGTAAAGATTATTTTACATTTAGAATTTCACAATTTTTGTTTGATTTTTCTAAAATTCGGACCGAAATAAAGATTTAAGTAGACCTTGTTCGTCCGAATTTTTTCTTTCAACAAGTTGGAAATTTTTCCGAATTCGGATGGGCAATAACCAATCAGCGATGATATGTGTGAAGGGAAAGCCTACACATGTTTTTGGCTAAGAACAAACATGGCTGCCAAGCTATGCTAAGTTTAAAAATGTTGATAAATAAACTTACTTAAAATTCTGAACTCCAGTGGTGGAATTGGTAGATTAAGTCTCCACCATGATGTGACAAATGGTGATTTTGGATGATGGTCTACCATTCGAGTTGTATTCGATTATGAACAGACCACTGTCGATCGTAACGTCATGGTTTGACCTCATTTACATTAATTATAGAAAATTGTGCTACTCAGATCCCAATGTATCTGCAATGTATTTTGAGTAGCGCGATTTTGTGGAGCAATCTCGATCAATCGAAAAGCAATTTATACATGTCATTCCACACGTCATTCAGCTCTATTAACGTCTTTTGTTCACAGATTTAAATGTGGAACACTAACGTTTATTTAAACACGGATGGCGATCTGTCCGCTTTTTTTTTCACGCATGGATGGAAATCGCACAAATTCTTATTGTGAAATAGGCTTAAGCCCTGTAACAAACTGCTGCATTAAAAATGGCAAAGTGGGTTTTCTTATTATTTATTGGGTCCAACAGGATCATGACTTCTAAAAACATTCCTAATTTTCTCACGTATGATTGGTACAGTTGAACTTCGATAATTCGAACACCCAAAGGACCATGAAAAAAAGAGAAAATTCAAGTTAACAAAGTTGGCAATTTCCTGAAATTTTTTTCAGTACAGTACAGTAGTCGTAACAAAGGTTATCTGTATAAGTACTGCATTAATGTACTACACATAGTACATTAATTATAATAGACACAGCACAACAACGGATACAGTACAGTATTTCACAAGTGTTTTAAGGATATTTCATGCAATGCTTTGTGGAAAGTCTTTTTCTTCACTTCCTATTTTGCACTCTGTGCATGTGGATTGGTTGTTTCATATGTGACGTCATTTTATGCTAAATCTGCCATGACTTTGTTTGAGGGGACCTGTTTCCACAACGCTTGGTTCAAGATTGATAACTTGAACTGCACCCTTAAGATGCTGCAACCTAATGATTCATCTTGAATTCGAGTTACAGAGATCAAATCAACCCAGTGGAGATATATAATGCAAATTATACCTTATAATGCAAATTTAGATATAGCATGATGAGTCATTGGCTTATGCTATAGTTAAGCTACGAGGATCAGTGTACTCCCAATTATATTTAGTGGCAGAACCCTTTTATATTGTGTACAACAAATAATACGGAATCTCTTCAATATTCAAAGCACATAAAAAATACGTCGCAGCGAAAGAAAATTTCTGGTTCAATTTAAACACGGATTTATGTACCTTTAAATTGATACAGTATAACAATATATGCTTAACTTTATATTGCAGTAGTGTTATTTGAGCATTCTGAGTTCCAGTAGCTCTGGTCAGCGTGTCTAAGCATACACAAGAGTGATGGGTTTCAATTCGATCTAGCAGGATAGGAGCAATGATTTTTTTAATCCTTGCTTTCTATTCAAAAAATTTATATTGAAAGTTATATTATTTTAGGTAAAAGAGGGACTGCAAGTTTTGGCTCCATGTAAATAAATGCAGCTGTCAATCACACAAGCTGTGCAATAAAAGCAACCAGACATTGTCACTGATTCAAACATTGTCTCGTTCACCAGATACAAGGGTCTTTCATATGAAAAGGTTGTAAAAAACTTATTTAACATCAAATTACACACACACTACATAATTTTGTAGATACATATCTCATTGTGATATTCAGGTAATGAATACTGTTTTTGAAGAACTCTGGGTCCTGTGATTGGAACGACTCTATGACACGTTTGACAACATCATTGTCATCCTTTTTTGGTTTGGGAGCGACTTTGCATGTTTCTATTGCACTGTTTCTTTTTGCTTCTGGCAGGCGAATACCGCCTATTCTTATGTCATGCATACAATAACTGTTCATGTGGACACATTTCATTGCGAAGTCTTTAAGCACCCTCTGTATAGCTCAGAAGTCCTAAAAATTTCCACATTTTGGGTTCGCTTAAGATGGTCACTTCTTTGCCTTGGACGATGATGTCAAATGTGGTGTTACACAATGGTTCCGATCTCAGGACCCAGAATTCTTAAAAAATGATAATCATTTTGTAATATCACAACGGAATATGCGTCTTGTGTAGAATATGTGTAATTTTATGTTGAAATAAAATTTTTACGACTCTCGGCACCTTTTCATTTGAACGATTTTTATATAATTGTGCCTACAATATTTTTAACTTTTAACATGTACAATTTATTTAATTTTTTTATTTTTTTTTGCGGAACTCTTTAATTTTACTTCGGGTTTTGCAAAACCCCATTTGGGAAAGGGGCATATGCTTACCCCAAGTAAAAGTGACTTTTTTTTTTTCAACGACTTTTTATGTTTGTCAACCACTGTGTTATAATGGGGCTCCACTATACTGTGTATGAAATCTTTTAGTTTGCCATTTATTTTGAAAGTATGAACATAATTTAATTCTACCCTGAACCTCTGCAGAATTTCTAACAACCAGGGAGGTTATGTGGGTCCAGTTATCGTTGAAGACGATGTTGCACGCACTCCTTACTCACCACCTGAACCACAGGTGAAGATTTTGAAAAGGCCGTCCGCATCCACCAAGCAAGACAATGGAATGTCAGTGGTAAATGGAGAACGCAGTTCCAAGCAACCAGTGAAAACATTACAGCAGCGGGAAGCTGAATATGCTGAAGCGAGGTTACGAATACTCGGATCTGCTAAAAGTGAAGAAGAAATAGCAGAAGAAAGGTTTGTGAATAACTTGAAATATTTTTATTAGTTTTAAAATGCCACACTTTACGCATGTACAGTCGCATACGATTGATTGGAAACGTACTGTACATGTTTTATTAAAACCAAATAAAAACATCAAAATAAAGATATAAAAAGTGGAAGATATCGTCCAATAAAGAAATTGAAGAGCTATTGAATGATGCATTACATTTGTTACAAATGTGAAATATTAGTTTCCAATTACTTATTTACCAAGACCAAAACATAGCTGCTTTGATCAAATGTATATGTCAATTCAGGCAAGTTTGGCCGCTGCGCTATTATGTTCTGGGACTGCTTTTCTTAGTTTGAAGTTGATCCAGATGGTAGAATGGATGAAGTTTAATGTCGTGAAATTTTGAGCACTGTATTGTTGCCATATGTATACATGTACTGGTATTCCAACATGATACTAACCCTAAGAACACTGCCAGGTTAGTAGAAAGTTGTTTAACAGATAACCATGTCATAGTGATAATTTGGCCATCACCATCACATGATTTGAATCTCATAAAAAATTATGGGATGAAATTTAGCGTGAATTGTGAGGTACAAATTACTATTACTCAGATGCATTATTTCGAGCAGTACAAGTAAAGAAAATGGAATTCCCTGTTGTTAAACTAATTATACTAATTTAAATGTGTATAATCGATTAAAAAAATAAAAACGCTACCCCACATAGCCCCTATTTCTTACATGATTAACACACAACAGTAATCCCTGCATTTATGCGATCTCCATTTACCCAAATTCACTTACACTGTTGACAGATTTATAAATTTTAAATATTTTTTACATAGGCTACTGTATGCTTATTGAAATACATTAAATGATAGTTGCATAATGTTCTGTTATCAGTAACCTCTTTTATTGACGTACAGTGAGCCCTCCTTATCCTTTAATTTAACCAACCAAGGATTAAAAATAATCGATATTTTGAAAACTTTCATAAAGCAAAAATTGAACTTGGCTTACATGGAGCACCATGCTGAATTCATGTGAATAAAGTGATGCGTAGACATATTTTGCTTCAGTCTCGCCACCATTATTAACAGATATGTACAGATTTGCACAAATTATTTTTGTGTTGTTGTTATCCTCCTAAATACAGTTAATAAAATTTCATATAGAGTTATCGGTATCTGCGAGAATTCCTGGAACCAAACTCTGTGGATACCTAGGGCACATGGTATACATATATCCAAAGTAACTGGTTGAAACTTTGATTGTGTATTATAGTAGTACTGTATCTATAGTACAATAAGGCTTCATCAGGCTTGTGTGCAGGATTTTCAAAAGGGGGGGGGTTAATAAAAGAAATTATTTTTTTCAGGTCAGCATACTTTAGTACACTATGTATATTCACATTTTGTAAACTACATACTAAAGTACATAGTGTACTAAATTACACTTTAGTGTACTTTAGTAAACTATGTACAGTTTCTTCAAAAAATTTCTTTTGCTTGGGGGAGGGATTAAACCCCCCCCCCCCCAAATCCCTCCTTTATACATGGCTCTGAGCTTCATGTAATGTCGATATTGTAAAGCAGCTAGAAAGATTGTTGTTGAAGTGGGGTGGGAGGGCTGAAACAAGCATTATTAATCAATACCTATATACATTTTATTCAGAGCTTCTGCATGTGTTCTTGAATATAACCATCTGTTGGTATTCTTTCAGAAGCTATAAATGTTTAATTACGCTTTGAATTGTTGTGAATACTTTGAATTGTTTGAATAATTGCGCTGATTGTTCAATCAGCACAATTATCGGATTTCTCTGATTTTTACTGAGAAAACAACAAAAATACTGTATGTGAAGCCTGTTTACTCTACAGTTCTACTTGCTTACGGTGAGCGTGTTTAGTTGAGCACGCCTCCGTGCATGGCATAGCCTGCTAGGTAAGTTTGGGAGGAAACAGTTACTACTAAAACATCGCAGTTGTCATCGAGATCGCGCACACTGGCTAGCCCTGGAGACAGCTGTAGGAGAAGAGGATTCAAGGTCTATTGGGTTTTGCAAATAAATAATGATAAAATGAATAAATTTGGATCAAGGCTGAATTGGAGTATTTTACCTGTAAGTTAATTAAATTAATGGGGGGGGGAGTATTATCACCATACTTTCAGTATTTTATCATTAGGTTCACACATCCTATAGGGATGAATATATACCGGTATACAATTATATGAACACACCTACTCTATGTGTGTAAAACAATATTAAAAAAAATTTTTGAAGCAGCACCCCCAAGAATTAAAATCATGAGCCACCACTGATTATGAGGTTCCAGGAGTGTTTGGTTGACTACATGATTGGAAATCAAGGCATGATGGTCAAATTATTTTTCATTTTCAAACGTCTGGAATCTCATGGAGATTTTCAAATCTCGCCAAGTCAGCTATCGTTTTTCGGCCAATCAGGCAGCAGAGGCCCTACTGCATGACCTTATTGTACACGATACCTAAGCATTTTATACATATAGATGGACAGAGTGAACATTTAATAAAATCATTATAAATAAAAATAAAAAAAAAAAAATTATGAATCCTTACGTTAACTGACAGGGTAAAAACATCAACTAAAAACCCCACGTTTTAACCTGGAGGTTAGGTTTGGGTTTGGTTTGGTTTGGAGTTGGAGTTATTATGTTGAGGTTGTAGTTGCTGTCGTTTTTTCTGTTTTATTTCTTGTTTGTTGTTGTATGTGTATCCGTGACAAAGGCCTTATAAGGAGGTTGAAACGTTGGGTTTTTAGAAGTTGATGTTTTTACCCTGTCAGTTAACGTAAGGGATTTATAAAAATTTTATTTTTTCTTATTTTTATTTATAATGATCATAAGGGTAAAGAATAGTAAATTTGTATTTAATATCATTGCAATTTGTAATGACATTTTCCTTGTTCGCTACACTAATTTTTTGATAATACCGCCATGTTTTTTTTCTTTCTAATTTCAGACTTGCAAAACTAGGAATAGGTCAGCCCAACGAAATTGCCATTCGAGGAATTCAAATTGCAATGCCACAAGAAATGAACAACATAATTCGTCAACCACATGGTCCAGATGGAACAACTGGTTTCACATTGAAACGGTAGCATATTTGGACCTGTGTTTTGTTGTACAAATCATTCATTTCATGTGCCTCGTGAAGATTGAATTCTTTGAGCAAGTGAATCCTACCAAAATGGTCACAACACATCACAGGAAAAACTGCCAATATACTTTGTGGTGTTCGCATTTGAGCTGCAGGCACAATGAAGAAGGAAAAGAGTATATGAACCTTCGTGAAAGCTACAGTATTATATTGACAAACTGTGTCAGTAAAGCTTTCACCGAGTGGTGATGGTACGAAGACGTAATCAACAGGGTTTTATCGAAGGAGACATTATTTTTTTGATTCCAATAGTATTCTTTTACAACAACTAAAACTGTTTACGGTCTTCTGACTTTTCATCGCCCTATGACGTGTGAAAACGGTAAAGTTTGAACTTGAATTGAAGTCTGGTAGATTTCATGTTGGACGCTGAAGATTTTTCAATCAACATTTGAAAGTGTGCTGTGGATGATGATTTTCTTTGTTTTGATTATTGCTGCTCATTTTGTAATGCTTTGTACATCGACTTTGCCAGCAAATCAAAGATCCTTAAACGAAGTGATGCTACTGGTCAGCATTTTTTCCTTTAGGTTTCGTCATAACGCAATGGATTTCATCACCTTTGGCCGATTATGAGATGCCTATTGGCAGAATCGGAAAACACATGACTTCATAGTGTGTGCGCTTAATTATAGGTTCTAACAAATTGCAAGAAGTTTTGTTATATTGGATTGTTTAGGAATGCTAATATTTGTTGTACAGAAAGCGAGTGAGGTAATTACGCGGTTATCATGAGATAACAGTTGCATTTAAATATATTTGTTAACATAAGTAACTTGCTACTGTTAATTTTGAAAGAACCGGTTCTTTTAGCAGGTAGATTATTTATGTCGAGATATCATGTTGAAATATTGCATTTCCAGCAATGATATTGCCATGTAAATCTTCACAGCAAACATACTCTAGATATCTCATACATAAAGAGATATATGGTCATTGTTTTTAAAAACATGCTTGCATAATGTAAGAAAAAATTATTTTGGCATGCTTGGAATATGAGTTTATGATTCAATAATAGATTTGGGAAAATATGTCTCAAAACATAATTTTTAAAATACACTTTTAATTATTGTTTTGCTTGTATATGTAAACAAGAATATAAAAATATTTGCATATAATCGTAAGTTGTCTGCTAAACTGGTTTCATATACAGTGTATGCAGTATATTAATTTGCCATTTCAACTTTATCAACAACAAAATATACCTACAATGCATAAATTCAAAAATTGAAAGCTTAAATGCATAGCGTGTTGTTTTAAAACTTGTTTAAGGGGATACTATATCATTACAGTCCTTAACTTATCTTCCATACTGTGTTATTTTACCTGGCAATGTCACTGTTATGATGTCATTGCAAAATTTTGATAGTGATATTTTGATGTAATGTCTGAATTACATGGTTAAAAAACTGTTGACCACAAAACATAGCTTTATGCAGTTTGTATGTGTTTGTTTACAGAAGAAATTTCCTCCCCGTTTACATGGTTTATTATTCTTAAGTAGAATTATTTTGCCGTTAAGTGAAACATTACGATGTTTGACGCATATGGAATTTTGCTTTGATGGATCTCAAATTATGCCTTCCAACCATTTTTTTACGGGAGCATAAATGGATGATTTAGCACTTGCTCAGGAGTTCTAAAGTGCATGGGAAAAATCACTTGCCTATAGAAGATTAATTAAGCAAAATTTAGCATCAGATTCAACGTGAATCATTTATTAAATGCTACACATTATTTTCTGAAGCATTGAAATTGGTTGCTTATGCAACGGTGCTTGTGCTTATATTTTAGTTCATCGGGAATGAATACATGTGTAAATGATGGAAAATGTTAATAATGATTTCTTTTAATTCCTTTCATTGCTGATACATGTTCAATGTAAGATTACTCTTCTTTGAACTAGAATTGTTGATAAGAATGTTTACAGCTAAATCATCGTGAATTCATGATGATATGCCCAACATTCACATATGATCTTATTTTTAATAAAACAATTTTATTAAAATGACATCTGTTAATTTCATCATGGTTAAGGGAAAAAACAAAGTTATCAATTGAAAGCTTGCCCAGAATAACATTGTATGTTACAAAAATTAAATATTGAGATTATTATGGAAAACTGCTTCATATATAGGCCTAGCTAGTGCTGTCAATAAACAAACTCATATCTACCTAAAACATACATATATCACTTCAAAATTGGTCACCTAATATGTGACAATCAATGTGTTGCTGAATACTTTTTTTGCTATTTACTTAAAACTATAAATTGTTACATTCAACGTTATTCCGGGCAAGCCTTCAATTATTACAAATGACACCTCATAAAAATTCTTGTGATTCTTAAATTTGAACTTAATATACAGTAGAACCCTCGTATCCACTGACTCAGCATCCACGGTTTCAGTTATCCCTGGTCCTATATTAAATGAAAAACTCTTACAATTTATAGGTTTTAATTTGCTTGACATTCGGAATATCATAGTGAAATCTCTTGGCTGTCATCTGTTATAGAAATATGGCTCCCAGCAAAATAAGAGTGACGCAAGAAATTCAGATATGGCAAAAACCAAAGTTTTAAATTTGCATTGTTTCATTTTATCTTTAGTTATTGTTGTTAATATCTCACTCTGCATAATTTATAAATTAAACTATCATGAGTATGTATGTATGTACATTATTATATAGGAAAAACGTAGCAGAATTACATGTAATAAATAGCGTTCGGTATTATTTGCGGGTTTGTTTGGAACCTATTCCTCACGGATACCGGGGTTCTACTGTACTTGTACAGTCGTGCCTTATACCAGCGGTTTTTAACCTGTGGTCCAGGGGTCCATGACGTCCGCGTAAATGGTTTGTGAAGGCTTGAAGAAATGTCTTAACTTTTAAATTTAAAATACAAAGAAATACAAATAAAATGTCATTCATTTGCGTAGGTCACTGACTGAGAATCATCACGTAACACTCAACAGTGTCCAGGCCTAGTCACTAGCAACTAGGCTACCGGTACCACGGTGTGTTCTGTTATGATATATTGTTTAACAAGACCATGAAACCTGCTATATGTTCTAGATAATTCGAGAATAGCGTCAATTCTTCTGGCAAGAAGATCCAGTAGATGGTCAATTGTTGTTAAAGGTGGTTTCGGTTTAAACCATGTTTTTACGTGATCCACTTGAGCATCCTTTTGAGGTTGTAGATGCTTGTTCTTTGCACTCATTGATTTTGTTGTATTTCAAGGGTTTTCTGCAACATGCTATTTGAGGTTTTTCTACTCGTTCTGTATCCAGCCTTTTTTTTACTGTTACTGGGTTTTCTCTCTTGAGCTTTGGCATGTTTACTTCTTTGATTATGGCGTTAAATCTTGGATGTTTCTTGGTTGTTTTTTTTTTTGCAATTCTTACATTAGGTAAATTTTTCAAACTTCCTTTTGGAGCTTTATTTTCTTTGTGTCGAAACATTGGGAGGAGAAAACAAGATTTTCTGAAAATTTCTTCTCCCGAAGAGTGTAATTTCACAGGTGTTCCTTTACTCGTAAGTACCTTGAAGGCGTTTTTCTTAAAAATTACTTCAGCGTCTGACTTCTGTATCCAATCAGTTGCTAATGTTAATGAAATGGGATTGTCTTTGACTACTGCTGCTTGAATTTGTGGAGATCGTCTTGCATTAAATACATGAAATGAAAAGTGTTGGATGCAATCAGATCCACATTTTATTCGAGGTTAATTTTTGTTGCAAAAATACTGGCTTTGTATCCATAAATAAGCATGCGATGATGGGAGTCTATGTTTGATCATGCCTCACTGTGGCTAAGTTCACGTAGCAGCAGTTAGCGCTCACAAGTGGACTAGTGACGTCATGAAAGCCACCACTTTCGCTTTCAAACGCTCACTCAAGCTTTTTTTGGTGAGGTAGGGCAGTGTATGCCAAAGTGACCGAACCCTTGTAGCGCTTGTTATCGCTCACACGCGAAAGTAGACGGCGTTTGTAAACACTTTTAAGCATGAGGGAAGTTTAGCGGAAAAAGCTGCATCGTGAACTTAGCATGTGTGGAAATGGATGCAGAGTGACCTTAGAACTTCTGTTCCTCCTTCCTTCTACTTCCACCCTGCTCCTTACCATTTCAGGTGGCCCACTTGTGTCTACCATGTCCCCTGCTGTGTCCACCACAAATTCAACAATGATCATCTTAAAGACATGGTCATAAATCAATGAATCTCGAAGGTCTCACTTTTATTCCTCCGATTCCTATAAACTCAGAATTTAATGGTTCTGTTATTTTCACTCCTGATGAAATCAGGTCTTTTCTAAGAATGGTGATGTATAAACTGGAGTCTATTAAAACTTTCATTTTTCCAATCATTAGGACTTCTACTTCGATAAAGAGAAATTGCTTCTTCTCTTCTTAGCTAACTTGAATACTTATGTTTGTTGGTACAGACTCTCCTCACTTAACGAAGCCTAACCGTGTTTCATTCCACGATTAGGTCGTTAAACGGGATTGGTCGATAAGCAAAGAGCTTTTATTTACAAACTGTAGAAATCCTCGTGCTACAAGTTGCGCTCTGTAATGTAAGATGTTCTTTTCTGCATTTTTTGGGGGGTCGATTTGGGTTCCTCCTCGTGGTGACCTTGGGATGCAGTAGGGCCCTCTTATTGGAGACCTTGCTGTATGCTGAACACCCACAGATGAAAACTGCTGTTTTCATTATTTGGTGTCAATGTACTGTCCAGATATGGACCGAAACCACCATCTTACCACCTAGGCTAACAAAGTCACGGCATCCTGTGTGGTGATGGCGTACTGGAATGTTGCTAGCCCACCTTCCCCAGTTCGTTCTATCTACATTTCAGATCAAATCTTTTTTTTTTGCATTTTGCCCTCCATGGATGCTTTCACCTACTCCATTCATCATGGACTTAAGCCATTTGTGAAGGACTTTCACCTGCCCTGCTGAGTATATCGGATGCTTCGAGCAGATCCTCTATCACCATCGCTGCTTCGAGGCCATTTATAACGATGGGTCAAAGGATGGGGACCGACTAGGTTTTGGATGTGTCTCGCCTTTTTGCAGTCAGTGGACGTCTTTCATTTTTGTATAGCGTGTTTTTGGCTGAGCTTGTAGCTATTGTGAGGTTGTTGTCACTTTGTCTTCGGCGCCCAGCCTATCGGTTCCTGGTTTGCTTCGACTCTTTGAGTGGGTTGCAGGCAATACAGGATTTCTATTTTTTGGTTCCATTGGTTCTCCTTATCCGTTGGCTCATTCACCGTCTTGCAGAGTTGGGCAAGTCTTGTCTTTGTTTGGGTGCCAGGTCACGTCGTTATTCGAGGCAACGAAATTGCAGATGCCACGGCTAAAGGAGGGCTCCACCAACCATATTTTGCAGCTGAGGTAACTTCGTCTGATCTACAGCTATGGCACAAACGGCAGATTCATTTAGCCTGGGAAGAAGAATGGGCTGCAGTGAACTACAAGCAGCTGAATGCCATAAAAGACACTGTCAAAGTATGGGCAACCTCTCTCTGTGATGTGAGGAGGAAAGAGGTGATGCTGGTATGACTACGGATAGCACATACACAATTCTCCCATGCATTCTTTCTCCGTGGGGAATTTTCACCTTGGTGTCACACTTGTAAGTCTTGGTCTGTCATGTCCTGGTGGACTGCCTCTCTATGGACGTTTTTGCAGACAGTGCCTCTTGCCTTTCACTCTTCCTGAGCTCTTGGGAAACCATGTCCGTACTATTCGTCGATACTTCCGGTTCTTGAGGCTGTCGGGCCTTGAAAAGCCCAAGTGATTAATATGCGTTTCAGGTTGTAGTTTTTTTGTGGGCGCCTTATAACAAGCCCTTGGGCAGTTGGTGCGCCTCACCTATTAAATACCTACCTACCTCTGCATTTTTCTTTACAGTAAATATTCATTTGCATGTAATCAGTTTTTTTGCTTCGGGTAGTTTTGTAGCTGACCAAGTATTTCGTTTCTCCAATGTTTGTAGTTCATCTTCTATTGCTTCATTCCGCTTCATTCCACTGTTCAGCTTTTGGTGCTGCTTGTGCTTTCTTTAGTGGTCTTTGGTTTGTCTATAAGAATCAGCAATAGTTGCTAGGGAACCACGTTTGTACCATCTATTGTGTGTATAGGTTCTTGAAGCTGTCGGGTCTTGACCAACTTATATAGTGTTATGTATTTTCTGTGTTTCAGTGAGCGCCATATTATATAACAAGCCTCTTGGCAGTTGGTGCGCCTCAAAAATTTAAATATCTAACTCAGCAATAGTTTTTCTAGTCATTCATGTTGTGTATTTTAATCTCAACACAGTTAATTTCTGGTTTAGGTTTACCTGCTTTTCCATATGGGTTTCTTACTATTTTAGCTCGTTTCTTGCATCCACGTTTCACAGGCAATGCCGTGAAATGCCATCTTTCTCTTGACTTGTAGGTTCTTCTGCTTCTACTTCGACTAAGTCAGTTGCTTTTGGAGTCATGTTTCTTCAGACTGTGGTAATATCTCCACTCCTGCTTTCGTCTCGTCAAACCCTCTATGTTTTGGTTTTATGATGCAATCTGACTCAGCGCACCACAACCTGTATTCTTAGTTTGACCAGCATATACTACGAGGATACACTTTGTTGCTGTGGGAGATAATTTGTCATGTCTGTTTTGTTTAGAAATGTATGCATATGCTAAGCTACCAAATACTCGAAGCTACTTTATTTGTAGATAAAGTAGCCTGATCCATATTGCTTGTGGAACTTTCTTATTCAAAGCACAATGTGGGCTTCTGTTCTTAAAATATGTAGCTGTCATTACAGCCTCTCCCTATAGTTTGTGCAGCAGTGTTGATTTTTGCAGCAAAGTTGCAACTGTGTTCATCAATGTTCTATTGATTCTTTCAGCCCATCTTTTGATTGCAAAATTCCAGTTCATCATCAGTATGCAATTTTTTCAAGGATTTACCTGTTTGTCGTTCCACATATGCTTGACATTCCCTGAATCTTTTAGCGATATCTCTTTTCTGTTTCAATACCTATAAAAACAAGTTTTTTGAATAATTATTTGTAAAAGTGAGTACATATTTTGCTCCCCCTATTGATTCACATGGGGCTGTCCCCATAAATCACTATGGATTAGTTCTATACTCCATTTCACATTAGCTGGCACAGAATTTGCTTGAGGCAGCCAAGGGGCAAGCTAGGTGATCACACCATC
>JAQIWH010005934.1:0-13717 GCA_034695005.1 Cryptops parisi
TAGGTTTAACATGGCAAGAAACAGTGCCATCTAGTGCACTAAACAAACACTATAAACGTGTTAGAAATCCTCTTAAGCTCATTCAGCTATTGCTTATTCCGTGAAATGACGAATTTTACATTTTTACTTATGACACAATCAATTTTTTTTTTGCACTTCATAATACAATAATATGTCCATATATAACAATTTTTTTAATTATTTTTAAATTAACCATTGACCATTAAATTAATTTGAGGTGGATCATCCTCTTGAGTTACGTGACGTAGTAGTTGTTTACGTGATAAACGTTTGAAGGATCGTTATTAGTACAGGCGTCCCCCCCCCCTTCCTCGATTACTCGACAGACAGGTTAGTGACCAGAGCATTGTCGAAATGCGGAACCAAGTCTTTTTAGCTTGCAAATGTAATAGCCACCGTAATATGTATATAGCCTTGTCAAAGTGTAACGATCTTTTTAATACACCCTGTATATTACTTGCGAATGCTTGCTAGTAACGCATTTTACAGGATGTTCTATAACTCAACGCACCATAGGTTTAGAGTATGTTTAAACGGGCATCAGGTGACAAATGATATACGAGATAGCCGAAACGTTTGATAGAATCAATATTCGAATGAATTGAAAGTTTGTTTTGTTCGATTTTGATTCAAAAGTTCTCTAATACTTAAGAGGGATTATCTTAATGCACTACCGCCACGTGGCAAATAAGGATTCACGAAATATGACATAGGTATGAAATACCTTTGGGAGGAACAGCAAGTACTGTGCTCGAAATTGACTAAAACAAATCGTATTCTACAATTAGCAAATCTATATCGTGGTTTCTTCATCTTGAAATGGTTTGTGTTGATTTATTCGCCTGAATGGTTTATTTCCAGGTTTAATGATTTAATGTATTGTACATACAAACTCAGAAGAGTCTCTTTTGACTAAAAACCAATTGAAGGGCCTAGTGTAAAGGGGTGTTAAGTAATTTCGAGGTAAACGCATCATTTAAAGATCTGAACTTGGCTTGCTGTCTATGGGCCACTTCATATTTTTTGCACTATCTTAGCACGTATTGTTCTGTTCGAAATTATGCGTTAGGAAGGTAGAATTGCAACTTAACACATTCGAAAATACTTTTAGGTCATTTTTGACAAAAATGTTACTTAACATCCTTTTACACCAGGCTGGTCAATTAGCTTATTAGAATAAGTTACTATTAACTTATGTATAATATAAGATATATAGTGAGGGCATCATGTAGTTTTTTCTTTGTTGTAATTTAAACGGATATCTTCGCATCGTTCTGATGAATCCCGTGGGTCACTGGGGTTCACCATAACGTGAGTGTACACAAAAAAACGTTCCAGACAGGCAGACAGGTAGATACAGATCTGAGTAATTATATAGTACCGTAACGTATATTAAATTTTAAGTCAAAATACATTCGATGTTATTTTAAAGGACATTACTTTTTCTTCTTTTGGCTAAGCGAAAAGCTTATTTTTAGTCTCTCTGCGCAATCCTTTCGCAGCTGTTCATCTTTTGGCTATCAAACATGATGATGGTGGTAGACGACGAGAAGGTGGAATCCCTGCAGGGATTTCGATGAAAAATTGCCAGGTTATTAACCCCGTTGGTTTTTCTTCCTCATTTTCTTCAACTCTCTTGTTGTCGACTCCAAGGAGATAAATATATGATGTGTCTGTGATTCCAACTTGTGGGTTTTTTTTTTCCTCTCTTAATTTTAAATGTTGAAAAAAAAAAAGAAGATGATGATGCGAGTTGAAGTTACTTTTCCATCCGTAGATGACTATAGGGCATTTTAAAGTCATCCAATAAATTGTTAACTACGGGTTTACAACGTACTATTATTTGTTGAATAATGAGAAAATACTCAACCAAATGATCCTCCAAAACGTTTTATATACCTACGTCACGTGACGTAGAATTCTCACGTGACGTCGATTGACGTAGAACAAGTACAATATTGGATTTTGTGTAACCTTTAATGTAATTACTTTGAATTCCTGCAAGTCCAGTGATTGTTAGAATTTTGTTCAGATAGATTTGATCCGATATGTTAATAGCTACATGTACATGGTCTGTACTAGACGTTTTGTATGCTTACGTCATGTAGTAGAATATGATTTAACGTCACGTTTAATTTGTATAATATACACAACTCAACTGATTGATTTGTAATATACAGTAAATGTGTTTAAGACAAATGCTTTTTTCACCTGCTGTGTACAAAATGTTTTGTAGACTTACGTACGTCATGTGACGTAGAGAATTTGACGTGATATCCCATTCAATTTGTACATATATATACTGTATATACACAAATTGGTTCAAAATTTGCTTAGAACTAAGCTGCCTTGTCAGTAGTTTCTGTACAAAACACGTATACTTACATCATGTGACGTAGAACTTTATGCGACATCACATTTAAGTTGTACAATACATTATAAACTTTAAACCCACGGTAGTATGATATAAATTCGATTAGAACTAAATTTTAAAATTGTTTTTACAGTACACATAAACTGTATTATGCAGTAGACTTAACGTAATGTTACACTGTAACCATGTAACATACGCCATACATGTAATTTATATTATAAAATCGCACAGATCCGAACTGTTGATGTGTTTATACATACTGTGCACGTACGTTTTTGTATACGTACGTCACGTAACGTAGTACCTAGCGTGACGCGATGTTGAATTCGTATAGCAGACGCAACGCAATTAATGTTAATATAAAATAAATTCGCCCATGCCTGTAAATTGTCAATATGCACTAATTGATTTAATACTTGAAATAAATAGTTAACAAAAATAGTTCACAGAAAGCTTACATAATTCTACGTCAAGTGACGTAAGAACGTACTATTTTTTTTTTGTGGAAGATTAAGTATTTTCTTTCGTTTTTGGAGAACGATTCGCTGTTTTCTTAAACTAACTAATGATGCAGTACATTAAAACACGATATGTACAGATTTATCGGAGCACCCTGTATTATATATAACGCAAACTTTAACGGGTTCTCATGCGTATTTTAAAAAATAAAATAAAAATAAATAAAGAGATGGAAAAAACGTGAGTATCATTAAAATGAAGTACCGTCATGTCCTCAATTGTTAGCCATTTATTTTGACAGCAACACTCGTGGAAAAAAAAGTCTTTTTTTTTTTCATTTTGCATATAATTATTTTTATTTAATTTTGTTATTATTATTATTATTATTATTATTGTTGTTTTAAGTAATTCGTGGTCAAACTAGTTTCCACTCGATTTGACTGGTCGAGCGAGGAGAGTAAAAACGAATGTGTGTGTGTATAATGTCGCTTTCCAACATAGCTAACCTTGACCTCTGACACGGTGCACAAAGTCGCACTCTTTCTCACCTGTTTTGCCCACCTGGTATCTCGAAGGTGAGTCGCTCTCGAGCTAACCTTAAAACACTGGCTAAGTAGGGACAAAAAAAAGTGGATTTTTTTTTTTAAAACCTTGGCCTCGTCTACTGCTTGTTGCATGGTGTCCACTCTTTCTTCTGTTTCTCTCTTGTCGAATTGGCCAACGATGTTGAGTGACTTTTTTTTTGTGTATGTGCAATTTTTTGGAAAACACTAAAACTTACTAATGAATAACTTTTTTAATATGTTTAAATACAAAAATAATTCATCATTATTTTGTTTTGGTGACATTTTTATGCTTATTGCTTAGAGTGAGCTCTGTTTTTCCATTGTCGAATTGACCAACGTTTTTGAGTGACTATTTTGTGTGTGCGTGCAATTTTTTGGAAAACACTACAGCTTATTAATAAAAGTGTTAAATATGTTTAAATATCAAAATAATTCATTAATATTTTAGTTATGTTTTTTGGTGACATTTTTATGCTTATTATTGCTCAGTGTCCACTGTTTCTTATAATTTCTCCATATTCGAATTGGCCAACGTTGTTGAGAGAAATGATTCAACGTGGTTACTACTCTTTGAACAGAGAAACCGCTTTTGGCGCTAGCGATTAGGGTTGTTAGAGTAGTGTTTGTGGGTATAGAAGTCAGTTAAGGTTAGTTAAACAATGCATTCTCAAATTTGTATTTCTCATGTAATTTTTATTGTACATTGTATTTTATCGACTGATTACTTTGTAATGATTTTCACTGTACCAATTTCTTCCCGAGATGCTCATTAAATCATTCACAACACTTTAAAATTTACCATCAATCATAAAATTAATACGTTTTTGTTTGCTTTATTTAACCTAAAACTGCCGCCCAACCACTAGCGCCACAAGCGGTTTGTCTTTTAAAAGAAGAGTACCGATGTGGATATCCACATTTTATTTACCATTTTATGCAGTAAAAATTTTGAATATTTAAACGTGTGTTGAAAATGTTTTAATACAGTGGAATCCGGTTATTGTGATCACTTTGTGGGACTAGTGCTATTTGAACCGGCCGATAACATTAAACGATAGAAGTAAAAAGTAAACAGTGTCTTGGGACCGACTGATAAGTTATCATTATCATTCTTCATTAAAATGTTCTTCATCAAATTTTTAAAAAAATCGACTATTTTTATTATCGATAACAATAGCCAATTGATACCATTAACCGTGATTATAATAACCGGATTCCACTGTAATATTTTTTTTTTAAAGTTGATGAACTACATTTTTAATAAAGAATGTCACTAATAAACAGGTAATGAATTCACACGGGTGGATTATCGAATAACATGATTTCTCAGATTTTAATTCTTATTAATTTGGTTAAGAAGACAAACATCTGACATTTAAATTTCTTTCTTAAACTTTTTCAAGAAAACTTTTCGAAACAAACCCAATTAATGAGGTCTTTAAAAAATCTTCTCACGATGGCAGCTAAGACATTAACAACTTTACGACATCACTTGCTTTGAGTTCATTAGAAAGAATTGATTTCAATTTTTTATTTTTTTTAATTTATTCCAAATTTTTTATGTCAACTAATTTTTATTTGCATCTACCGAAAAATGTTCACAAATTAAAAAAAAAAAAAAAAAATTAAAATGTTTTTTAAACAAAAAAATTCTATTCACGTTTTTCTTTGCATACCGAAGAAATTTGTCAGAGTTATTTACGACAATTCCACGTTACATAACATAAGGGCTTGCGCAAGTTTTTGGACATTCAATTATCGTTGTTTTTTTGTTTTTTTTCATTTATTTATTTAATTTTTATTTTTTATTTTTGTAAACTAACGGCGAAAGCTAATTTTGTCAGAAATTTTTTCTCAGGTTATACATGTTTTGAAAACATGTTTACTAAAACAAGTTAATTTACTTGGTTCTTTTTTTTGTTAATTATTTTTCAACTCTTAACTCAGCGTTTTAATTGATGGTATTACAAATATTTTTTTGTTTGAAACTTTAAACGTTGAATATTTTATTATAGACACGATATTTTTTCTTGTTTCTTTTTATAAAAATGTTAAATATAATGATTGTTAAAGTCGTAAAACCGATTTATGCGAGGATTATGTTCTGACTCGCATAAATAAATAAATAAAAATCGCATATATCGAAATTTTCATGAACGAACATAATATCACCTTTCAGTCATTTGTGGACCACCAAACAAAATTGCATCATTTTCTAAATATTAAGAACATCTGAGAGGATTATTGGTGTATATTAGCAAAATCGCATATAATGAACTCAAACATAAATGAAGCACTTCTTGTATCCGTTTTTTTTGTAATTATAAAATCTCACACGAATACAAAGTGCGGGTTATACACCAAAAAATTAACATATAGGCTATGTGTTGAATTTTTTTATCAAATGGTCAGATGGTGACGTTACATTTCAGTATTCTAAGTATGGCGATTTGTTTTGTTTTATCTCTTTGACGAGACATCATTTTTAGTGCTGCGACCCAATATTTGTATCACCCTGTATATATAGAGTACTAACGCTTCGGTGAGTCGAAGCCTCAGGCACATTCCTAACGTGCAACCACTATGTGTACAGTACAGTATTTTGCGTACGAGAAAGAGTAAGGTCACAACTCTTCAACACCGACTTTCATACATTACCAGGTTATACTGGTAGTGAATATACATAGAGTGTATTCTATACATGTACATCTGTATATCACATTATTACAACAATATAATTGGAAAACTAGGCAGAATTTATAAAAATTTTGAATTTAAGTTGGGGGACACATTCACAAAAACACAAACGCAGACACACACAGTAGTGTTAAGATAACCTAAAAACAGTGGTTTATATATCGAATTATCCTTTATTCTCGTACGAGCGAGTATAGAGTATATTTACAATATACAATATAATTACTCAGATCGGTTTATCTGCGTATGTTTCTGGAACACTTTTTGTTTACAAAACAACAATTGTTGCGACACAACATAAGTCTAAACACAAAGTTTACTTCTAGACTCCACGTTGTTACCGTAGCAACCACGGGATTCACTTCTGCGTTCCAAGTGTAATTATCAATGAAAAACAATTTAATATATAAAAACTGGAGTGTTCAATATTGAACCGGATATTGTTTTCAAATTACACTAGACTAGCCTTCTTGCGTCCAACAAAATCCGGTATAAATGTTATCAAACTTTTTTTGTATATTTGGTACTATTATAATTTTTATGGTCTTAATATCGAATATTGGTTATAAACACTAACTAATAATGCTACATCAGGATATCACATAAACAGCCTGTTCAAAAAGTGACCGGATTTTTTTTGGATGCTCAAAGATTAGTCATCAGCGTCACTACGTCACAGAAAATCCGGTTCAATTTTGAACATCCCTATTATGTTTTTTTGATACTAGTATTTGAAATGGTGAGCAATATACAGGGTGAGTTAAAAAGAAGTTACCGCTCACTATTTTTATGTAACATTGTTTTGAGTCACCCTGTACATAACGAAATGATATTTTTTTCTAAAGTATTCGTGACTTTATTAAACCACTAGGGTTAACTATCACGCAATCATTGTGTGACAACAGAATATTTTTCAGCGTTTTTGTTTTTTTATCTTTAGAATAATTTTGTGTAAATCATATTCACACTTTTCAGAATTGTGTAAACAAATGACAAAAAAACAAAAACAAAACACAATCTTAATTTAACTTCATTGCACGCAAACAATGTCACAGTGAATTGCTCAATAAAACGTTGAGGGCAAAAGCATTTTGCAAAACTACGACAATGTTGTTTTTTAACCATTGTAAAAATTGATATACACTATATATAAACATTGTATGTTATATTTCAAATGAAAAGGTATTGAACCTTATATACATGTATATATAGTTGTATGTATGTATATAATTGTAAATTTTTTTTTGTGTGGGTTGTTTATATGTCGCTCAGAATAATCATTTAGAGTGATCGATTGCTGCTTTTGTTGTCGTATGGATTTTTTACTTTCATTTGAAACCAATACGGACACCCCAACCTGGCTATGTTAATGGATAATTTTAAACAAATCTATGTAAGATATTATATTTAATTAGCTTTTGTTTTGTAACCTAAATCTTATAGTATTGACGTAAGCCCAACATTATATAGGCACTAAATGACATAGAACAAATCGCACCAAATATGTAAAACTATTATAATATAACAATATTGAACATTTTAAATAGATATATATATATATATTTATAAATAAATGTTTTGACATTATAATAGTGTTATTATATTAAAATTATTTTGTATAATAGGATTATTAATTGTGATGAGCTTGAGTGCCGCAGTGAAGTGAAATGCACTTCACTGCAGTGTACAATGTACCGTATTATATCTTAAATTATATATTTTAATACTTTTATGTATTGTATAGGTTTTGATATTGTTTTATTTTAATATAATAATTTAGAATTTTTTTTCTCCAAAAAAAAAAAAATCACAGTTTCAAATTTATATCCTGTTGTGGTAAATGACTGTCAGTGTTTTCGTGCCTGACACTTTCAAGTAGGTCATTCGGATCCCATTACATTACTAGCCTGTTATCAGTCATATCTCCACCCATTAAGAGAATCGATAGAGCTGTCTTTTTTTATGTTTTATATATATTTAGATATATAGTTGACATTATGAATCTTTGTGTGTTTACAATTTTTCTGTTTAATAATAATAATAATAATAATATCTCTTGTTAATCTCATTGTTTTTTTCTTCATATTTTTGATTTCAGAGAATCGTGGTATTTATTTGCATCGGACGTTTTCAAGCCAAAAAAAAATCCTGTTCAATGTAAGTGTTTTATTTTGCAATTTTAGTATACTACAGGTTCAGTAGGTATATTATATCGCTAACTATTGTAAAATGTTTAGTGAAAACTGTTACCTATGTATCAAATTACTCAATATACGTTATCGATTGTCAACTAGTACGGTAATACACAGGTGTGTAAATGTACTAGTATTTGACATTTGTGCACATTTTGTTACTATATAAAAAAAATTTATATATTTTTTTGATACATTTATATACTTGTTTAATATCTAACATACAGGGTGATCCGCAAGTCGCGTACTATGAATTGCATTTTCAAGTTATGGCATGAGGTTGAGAGACAAGTTCAACAAACTGTTAGTGTGGTGCTCAATACACGATTCACTCTGTATACTCATTACACGTTTTGCCATTTTTGTAATACAAGTGAGAATTGACTTTCTTGTAAAATCTTCGCGCGGAATTTATCAAACTATTATTAAACCCCAAAGTAGAAAACTAAAGATAAATATAGTTCAGAGGAACCAAACGTTCACTGTTTAATAATACACAACATCGTAAAACTATAGTGATAACTAATTTTACTAATATGTATCACTTGTAGAACTACAATAATAGTTATGTCAATTTAATTGTTTAGTACCGTCACTTATGACGTCATTTTTATTCAAGTATTACCTATCCAGCTTGTGGAGTCAAATATATTATACAGTACATCACACGTCAAATATTGAATAGTGAAAAATGTATATATTTATATACATGTAGACCTACATACATACATACATTACACACACAGGGGGGAAATTCTACAATTTGTGTTTTTCGAGGCACTTTAGTACTTAGTGGAAGTACAAGTACTTACTAGGCTACTAGCATTTTTTCAAGAGAAAGATGGATGGATAGGAAAATAGTTTTCAGGAGGTCAGGGCAACCGGGAATTCGACCACCTACACCCCAAAGTGAGACGAGTGACGTCACTCAACCCTTCTTCTTGTTTCTTCTGCTGCACGCGAATGCGGTCAGCACGGCCACGAAGAACAACTTCAAAAGAAGAAGAAGAGTTGACAGAAGGTAGGTAGCCTCTTAAAAAAAAAGAGAGAGAGAAAGAACGACAGACAGACAGAGAGAGAGAGAGAGAGAGAGAGAGAGAGAGAGAGAGAGAGAGAGCGAGAGAGAGAGAGAGAAACGGAACGGGTGAGGAAAAAAGAAAAAGGAATATAAAAAAAAGGAAGAAGAAGAAGAGGGAAGTGATCGAAGGGGGGCCCCTTGAACGTCCATTGTGTCCCCTCACTTGTCCTCTTCAAACTAAAGACGAAAGGGAGAAGAATGGTACTCGAGAGAGTCCCCTGTATCTCTCATCACGTGGTCGAGGGGGGAAGTTAAAAGTGGTGGGGCTCTCCTCCTTTTTGGTGGTGGAAGGATGCATGAAGAAAAATAGAAAAGGGAAAAATTTTGTCATCTGGTAGGAAAATTCCGCAAAGCTATGTTATTTATCTTCCTTGTTTGGTAAAAGAAAAAATAAAATTAAAATAAAAGTGATGATGTTATATTATATCCCACACTCTTGTGGATGATTTATCTGGAAGTTATCGTTCATACAGAATTTTTCTATTTTTTTGTTGTTTATTTATTTTTTTGCTAATAACAAAGTGGGTTTGAGTTTTACAATCGATGGGTTTGTTTTTGTCATGGTGTTCACAATTTTTGTATTTCTCACCGCACAACGTATACTACCTTTTGATCGCGAATTTTGTACTTTGACATTTCCAATTAAATGTGTAATAAAAAACACAACATCATAATTTAATCGACTACATGTTTTATGTTTGTTCTCATTGAAGTATAGGGTGACTTTAATAATTTGCACTTTTTTTATGTCTGTACATTTGTACAGCACGCTACACTTTTTGTATTGTACACTTTTGTGCACTGTACATTTTTGTGTACTGGACACTTTTGTGTACTATAATTTTTTTGTACATTTGTCAGTACCGTACTTTTATTAGTTAACATCAATCATTGTTAACATTATCCAATTATGAGTTCAATTCGTAATTTCTGGATATCCTAAGTTTTGCTCAATATCCAGGCCATGTGTTGAATTTCACGTGTCTACAGTGTGTTATATTGCTTTTATTTAATTTTTTTACCGTGTTATTAGTGATAAAGTTGGTACTTTTCTGATGAATAAGATGTATGAAAAGATTGCGTAAACCAGTTTTGTTCACTGATCTGAAACGTTAAGGCGTGTTTGAAATGGTTACAATGTCATTTCGGAACAGTGGTACAGTTCATTTGTACAATCAATACCTTTCGCAACTTATTGTAATGTGATTTAACTGGAATAACCACTAAAAACTAAACGTCCAATGATTCAAAGGAAAAACGAAAATCCGCAACCGAACGGTCGATAAGTCAATTTTTTGTTTCTCAAATTTAGTTTTCCAGTTATAACTAAAAATAGTTATTCCAGTTATAACTAAAAATAGTTATGAGTGTTATTCCTTTTTTTAATGAAATTATTTTTGTGTTTATTATATATATAGCCAAGTGATGTACAGTAAACAGTAGTACCCTGTACGGTATATCATTAAGTACAGTACACACTGTATAATAGGTGTAATGTATGTGAAGTTGACTTCGTATAACCTGTGAATGTTCTTCAGTTCTAGATACACGACAAGATCAAATTGTTATTTTTTTGGCCCACCCTGTATAGTTTGAATGAAATTATGCGTTCGGATAAGATAAACGATACAACTAGTCCGATTGACTAGTACGACTAGTCAATAATGAATTTTTTTGTAATATTTTCCGAGGTTAGATCGAGAATCAGTACACTTCGAGGGTTAGATCTAGAAAAGAGTATAAAGTATAGAGTTTATCATTTCTCTTTCAAATGTACAAATCGTATTTCATTCCAGTATAAGATGGCAATGCATCTATTGTAACAGTTCCCTGCACTCAAGTCACGTGCAGTGACCAGAATTAGATAGCTGGAGGAATACAAGAGGGATTTAAAAAAAAATAATAATCCTTATACAATGGATCAATATAACCTGTCAGTGAGTGAATCCTTGTCGTGTTGTGAAGTTACAATTGTTGTCATGTCAAATATAGGTTGAATTAAGTGTAGTTAATTAGGGACAAAACATAATAGATTTGTACAAAAAATATATACAATGTCAGTATATGTTACATCATATACACTGTCACTATCCATTGACAGTAGCTATATAATGTATTGTACATTGTAGGCTATTGTAAGCTGAAATAGCTGTAAAATTTCTACAATGTAGTGTACATACATTGTAGAAATTTTACAGTTTACGTTGTTGTGAGTTACTCAAAAGAAAAGCTATACTTCTAAAGGAATGTTAACCAAGTTCAAGTACAATATTTGAGATGCAGATTAAATTATATAAAAATACAATGTATTTGTATGAAATATATACATACTGAACTACCATACTTTTAAACAGAATAATTAAAAATTAGTATATATTATTGAAGCCATACTTAAAAAAAAATATCATTGAAAATAAATATATCGTACATTGGAAATTTATGCTCTATTGTATGTACAGGTATGTGGAATGTACGTACTGATTAACAATATGGATAGAGGCTATTAACATTTCTTCAGTATACAGTATATACCGTATATTTGATTGGTAGGGTACCTACCGTAGATATACAAAATCTATGGCATGATTTTCGTGTTTAGTTCATATGTTGTAGACTACAACATTGTTAGTAACGGTACATTATATACATTGTACATTATAACACATATATTACAACTTGTAGTACAGATAATATACATATATAATGTACAATGTATATAATGTACCAACAACCCAGGTGTTAAAAGTCAAAGTCGGTGTGCATAAATAATGGATGTAGTTCATATGTTGTATAATATACAGTACCATGCGTATAATGTGTACAAATCTGTACCAACAACCCAGGTGTTAGAAGTCAAAGTCGGTGTGTATAAAATAATGGTAGGGAGAAACGTTTCGAGTGTACACGTAAGTTAATAAGAGGGATAGCTTACCTGAATGGTGAGCGGCGAATCTCATCTACCGCATCGCACAATCCAATCGCACAACTCTTACTACCACCACTACTTTGCGTTGTTGATGTTGTTGATGATGATGTTGATGTCGTTGTATGTTGTGTTGATATGGATGATGTGTGTAGTACTCTCCGTCGTCTCGGTGGACGGAGTCATGGAAGAGCCTCCCGGCGCACATAGCGTTGTTTGCACGGAAGCTCACCGAGCTCCTCGGAGCATGGCGGGCAGGCCCACGGTCGTGGTCAAGCTGAGATTGATTGCAAAAGTTGGGCAACAAATTCCTTTAAATATGTAGTATATATTTTTTTTAATTCATCCACTAGTGATGTACGTTTGATGGTAACGTTGTTGTTGATGATGATGATGATGATCAACTTTGTTGTTGTTGTTGTTTCCAAAAGTAGAACGAAGTGTTTGGGATAAGTAGAACCGTATATCCGTCGTTGGTAAAATCCTGAGTGGCACTGAAGAACAAGTCGAGTACTAGCAGTAATAGTAGTAGTAGTGGTGGTGGTTGGTGGTAGTACTTGGTTTTCTTCTCCACACCACGCGAAGGTGAGGGAAAAATTGGAGGGGAGATCTTTTTTTTTTCCTTTTTTTTCCCTCTCAACAACAACTGAAGGTAGGACGAAGAAAAAATATATATATATATATATATAAAAGATAAAAAAAAAAGTATTTTTGTTGGTGGACAGGTGGGGGCCCGAAGCGAGGAGCGCCTTCGTGTTCACGCCCGGTGGCAATACTAAGTGCGTCGCCACCGCGCTCGTTGGCAACTGGTTCCTAGCCACGTTGACAATGACCAATAAAAAGCCGATAGGTCTGCGCACGCGCAGTGTCACCCCGCCAGGTGGGCCTGATTGGCCCGAAATCGCACCTTCGGACGACACACTCCGAAAAGTCTACTCTCAGGTTGTGTTCGGGCCATTGCACCAGGTTGCATTCCACTCGGACAGGTTGCTATACCACCTTCGCGTGAGGTGCTTTTTCGATTGGGAACGTTTTTTGTTTGTTTCGTGAAGAGAGGTAGATAGAAAGAGAGAAAGAAAGAAAAACAGGTAGTAGAAGGGGGTGGTTAATGAAGAGAATGACGGTCAAACAGATCTGATGTAGGAGAGTGATTTGAGGCATTTTGGTATTATTTTTTTCTGTATTGAAAATGCGTATACTTGTTATAGAAAACACATAGTTGTAAACGAGAATCTATTCTTTTTAATAGTAAACGCTGTCTCTGACTTGGAACGCTACCTTAACTATTAATGTAACGTGAGAGACATACCGGTGCCAAATTTTAAAAAAATGTTGAAACTTTTCCCAAAATTTTGTTAAACCCGTAGTAAAGGATGCAATCACAAAAAATTTAATTAAACTTAATAT
>JAQIWH010005935.1:0-13717 GCA_034695005.1 Cryptops parisi
AATAAAAATCATGGAAAACCAACAATTATTTAGAATTTAACCAGATATAAATAAAAAATATAATAAAGTAAAAAATATAAATTTTATTTATTTGGCTATGCATCTATGGCTGTGCACCGCACAACTAGCACATCCTGAGTATTCGCCACTGATATATATATATATCATACGTTTCAGGTAACCAATTACAAAAACACCTTTTTATCCTTCCTTTTGCAGAAAAGTAAGAAAACCATACAAACTTGATCAGTCGCCTGATAATACAAATCGCATGGTATTCAATGAACAAGATCTTTTATTAAATTTTAAATCCTGCACCTTGATCAACCATAGTGAAGAAACAAATAAGAAGAAAAGATTTTGTCCCTTGCAAAAGCCCTTTGAAACAAAGGCAAAACGTTAGATGTGTTTGGTGTTGTGCCCCTAGTCAGTAAGATAAGAAGTTTCTTGTTTTCTTCTCATTAGTTTCTTCACTGAAATCTTTTATATACAGAATTGTTCACCAAGACTATGCTTTTCGAGAAAAAATTTGCAAAATTAGGTATCCTTTTCCAATACGGTCCGAAACATCAATTGTACCACGTATGCACAACAAGTATTTCATACTGTATGTTAGTTAGAATCGACTTTTATCAACATCAACTACATTTTATCATTATTTGTTTTTCTGGCTTTAGATGAATCAGCTCTGTGGCGTTAGCACCGAGATTCTGTCACAAATTTAGTTTAATTTCAGAAATTAAGATTTTTGAAATTCTTTTTAACTCAAAATACTTTAACACTCACTTTAGTTTAAAATCTTCGACACCATGGTCCGAGAATGTTATTTCAAGTATAATTTAGCACAAACTTACAACAAACGCTTGCAACTATAAGTGCCAATTTATCCGACCTACCCAAATAAATTACGAACGACACTCTACTGTACTATTACAACGATCAACCATTAACATCTAACAGAGTTCTATACTAATACCAAGCAAAATAAAACCACTCCACCAATGCAAAAATAAAAATGCACTTGGCAACCACTGCAGAAGTTCCAAAGTTGTGTGTTTCAAGTCTGTCTCATTCAGTTGGTAATGATCAAGCGATACGTTCCACCTACCAGATCGTTGATGTTCGATCCCGACAAGAACAAGTCATATGGATAAAGAATTCGCTCGTAGTGACCGCGCAGTAGGGAACCGACGCTGCGACCTGGTGGGTAGCCCATGCGAGTAGCCAATCTAGACCACTTTCTTTCTCTAGTGACAGCTTCAAAACCACCTTCATCCTGGACGATCTGCAAACAAAGCAATTTCCAAAGGGTTAATTATATGATAAAACCCATCGATACAAAGTTTCGTCAAAGCGTGTTGGTGACAACACCGACGACTTACTTTGTGCAGGGTAAACAGGTCCAATGCTTTCCTTTCCACATTGGGTATCCTTAGAGTAGATCCCTGAATGGAAAATTTGAACTTTTTCTGAGTTTGAGAACATACACTATTAACAGCAGCTTTTCTTCTACCCTATGTACGAGACAGAAAGAACTAATCAAGCCAACATGCTGAACAAGCAATGGCTTGATTATTAAAAACAGCACTTGGTCCGAAGAAACCAATACTGTAGTCGTTGGCTAACTAATATACAAACGCATCTACACATACCAATTGAGAGTTAAAATACATAAAATAGGAGAAAAATGCACAAGACATAAGCAGTCCCTTTTGCCAAAATAAATGAACAAACACACAAAATGTGCCAAACGTTACATGACAATTGATTTTTTCAGCAAGACACGAATTTCTTTACAAATATATTCCATTAGTTGACTTTAAGCACTTTAAACATGAAATAAAAACAAAACATTTTTAAAAAATGAAATTAAATAATAAAAGCAAACCAAGCATCCCTAAAAAAAATATATTAAAATAAAGTCCCCTGTCCGTTGATTGTCAAATTAAAACGTAAAGCATTCACTTAATCTTTTAACACAAGTTTTAGACATTATATAATTAGGCAGTGATACTTTAACACATAAATGCTGACAGGATCAAAAAAATAGTAATAATAAAAAGCAACAACAACAACAAAGACAAAATAAAAACCCTATCTACTGCTGTCTCGTTATCAATAGCTAAAATGTTGAAAATCACTATTGTTTTAAAAACTTATACAACTACAGGGTGTTTCTGAAAGGTCTAGTCAAATTTTAACCACAGATACTATGCACCAAAGTGCAAAAAAAGACCATATAAACATAGGCCAAAAATGCATCCTCATTTGCGTACCTACAATGATTAGGGAACATTTGCGTTTATGCAATTTTACCCTGTGTTATCTCAAAAGAGAATCATTTCATTACCATCATTTATCAGGGTTGTTTGATTTGTTGAGATGCATAGCATCTTTGGTTGGTGTTTGACTAGACCTTTAAGAAACACCCTGTATGATGAAAAAAAAAATAATATCCAAAGTATGCACTATTTAAAACTGCCTGTTGACATTCTGAATGCAATCCAGGCATGTTATCTGCAAAATAATGTCACACAGTGATAAATATGAATCAAGATAAAAAATATTACCTGTAGTTCCCAAAACTTCGCTATCTGATCAAGAAAGTTAAGTTTTATCCTGGTCTTCGCCTTTTTAGAATAAAATAAAATAAAGATAGATAAAACTTCAAGTTCCCACGCAACATTACTTCAAAAAATGATATCCTATCTTGATCCACAAACACGGGAGGAAAACTTACCTCTAGTTCATTCAGTCGCTGAATTCGAGGTGTAAATTTGAAATTATCCACATCGACAGCAAATGGAGGTTGCCAATCCTTTGTTAAATATAAATAAATAAATAAATTACATGGAAATAAGTCACATGAAGTCAAAACAAATAATAAGTGTTCAGTTTGTTGAATATGGAAATATTAAGCCCCTCGACATTTTTGGTGTGGCAATTGAAGCAATTTGTGGACAAGACAACTGTCTGTGATGTCAACTTCTTGCCAACCAGTTTTCATTGGTGGAGAAAAAAGATGACTTCAGAGTTGTCCACAAATGTCTCAACTTGCCTCACCAAAAAAATTGCATGTTGTCTTTAAAAACTGAATTGGTGCTTTATGGTTTCTCACCCCCCCCCTTTTTTATGGGCACAGTTAAAAATAAAACACTGGGGCAAACTTAAAATAACTACTGTTTTTTTTAGCAGGAAAAGACATCACAGAAATAATTTATGTTCTTAACCTTTCTTATGGTATTACAAGTATTTCATCGGTATTGTATAAATCACACGTTAAAGGCAATTCCAATAAAATCCACTGTACAAATAAGATTAATAGAAAAAAAAACAAGTACATTGAAAATGCTTTTTTAAGCAGATACTGTCATATACAGATATCGATTTATGCGAGTTTTGAGTTGTTCCATTTTTAATTTTGCACATTTTGCTTTATCCAAAAAATTTTATTGATGTGAATTTAAATTTATGCGTTCTTTCAGTAATTCAATTTATGCAGAATTTTGAGCGATTTTCATCTTTGATTTCTGCAATGTTTGATCGATTTATTATTTATATGCAGTCGAACCTCTTTAAACCGCCAACCCTTGGTAAACAAAGATTTGGCAGTTTAAAAAGGGGCGAATTACTATGTGGGAAGATATATTGGTTCTGTGTTTTTTTCCTGCGGTAAAAAGGGAGAGGGAGTCTATAGGAAGGGGGGAGGGTGACGAGGGTCATCTTTTTTTTTTACATTGGACTTATTCGGTTCACATTTTATGCATTTTTTTGGTACATTGGACTATACAGTATATTCTCATCAACGCCTGTAGATGGCAGTATTTGTTCCTAGCTCGCTCACAAATTCACAGGTGAAGCTAATATAAAGAGTATAATTATTTTGTTGCTCATGTTATTGTTTTGCTGTTATCATTTCAAGCTTGACCATGGATGAACTCAATTGGGGAGGGGGGAATATGTTCACATTTGGACCATTATCACACAAATTATTTGAGAAAAACGTTACTATGAAGTTTGAGATCTTATACCAAACAGCACATTTTTCTGAACAACACATAAATAAGTAACAACGTACAGGGTGATCCAAAGGTCACTAAGCATTGCAAAGTTAACTGAAATTATTAAAGCAAAAAATCATTTTCCTTTATAGTAAACATGTCCATAACATGCATCAACAATATCTAATGAACATAACACAACCCCAATCAGTAAATAACAGATGTTTGATTGGATGGCAACTCACTCTAATCTAGTGCTTACATTGCTAACTAACATATGACAACAATTAGAGCAATTCAATTACATTCAATTGATATTCATTTTTTACACCCGTTTTTCATATACATTGTATCTGTGTCTATGAGACTCTAAAATAAATAAACCATAAATAAATAAAATAAATTATGTTTAAAATAAGAAGTGACGTTTGGGCCACCCTGTATATTTTTTATACAAATTTTTTTTTTTTTCTTTTCAACAAAAAATGAATTTGCTTATCGTTCCAGACACATGTTTCGAGGTACTGCCACCTCATCAAATTAACCTATCATAATGTGTAACACCTAGAAAGATGTTTGTCTGGATTAAAGTGGAATTTGTTTTGATTAAAATTACCACAAAAACACAAAAATAAATAAAAATGAATAAATTACCACAAAAAAAATAAAATAAAAATTGACATTTGTAATGAATATCATCTGAAATATACATGGTGGCACATCCCACTACCCATTTCAAAGCTTCGTGAGAATTACTTAGAGCAGTTTTAATTACTATGGTGATGATTTTTGGGCCACCCTGTATATTGATTGTAACTTTATATACACAAAAATTTTTTTTTTTTTTTTTACTTTATAATTTATGATAACATGTATAAACATAATGGACGATTTATTAACTTATTCCGAATTTCAATTTACACCTTATTGAAAAAGCTAATAACCCCCCCCCTCAAAAAAAGTACTACCTAACAATAACCCAATTTAACAACGTAATAAATTGCATCATAGACAAATATTGTTGACACAAAACTGACTTTGATAACCACTCAATGTCAGTTTTGTCAAAAACAAACTTGGTAATCGCCAACATAGATATCGACAAATGAGACAAAGCGTTGTTGATTGCAAAATGAAAACATTTACCCATCATGAAAAAGAAGCATTTTTCTAATGAAAAATGGCCACATTATTATTTCACAATCAAAGACAACGACGACGACGACGTTTGTTGTTCAACGCCATAGTTACAGATCATTTCCAATTTTTAATCTCGTCTCCCCAAACCCCATTGTATTTTTATTTTTAATATTGTCTTAATAACTGAATCGGTTTTTCGTGGTTTATAAATCTTTCATGGTTTATAAATATCTTCAGCTCGTTAATCGCCTTACTCCATCACCAACATATTAAAAAACAAACTATATATTCTAAACCTTTAAATATATATATAAAAATGTTCCCTTGTCTCGTATTAAGATTAAAAAATACATACATTCAAAACTAAATAAAATGAAAATTCTCATATGTAATTAAAATAAACAAGGTAATGCGATAATATACGTGCACAATGGACCTCGCAAAAGCTAGTTTCTCATATAACAGTTTTATGTACAAAATTTTTACACAATGTCACCCTCAACCACACCTCAACATTGTAAATTCATTTCTATTGTTTCTCTTTGATCTCATTAGATGTACCTCCGATTAGAAATAATGTATCAATTTGAAATTTTTAACAAATCTAGCAAAATCTTTTACACCACTATAACAAGTAACCTAGAACTACAGTATGCAATACTGTGAAATTTCCTTGGGAAAAAAAAAGGACGACAAAAAAAGACAGGGAACAGTTGTTGTACAGTGATACGTTGCTTCTCAATTTACTATTCGCTTTTCGAGCATTGGCGATCCGGCATCCTAAAACTTCATTCGTTTTCATATCGTTTAAAGCGATACCCGACCGTGTATTGTTACTCTTATTTACATATATCCAAAATACAAACAAAAGGTCGCCATTTTGGCATTACTTTTATGTTAGGCTTAGTGCTGACCAGATGGAGGTGTCACGTAGTCCACATTCCAACTAATTGCTCACACAGCTGAATCCCTGGGTTATTACAAAACTTATCGCGTAACGCAAATTACCAAACTTTAGGATGTAATGAAAAAAAAGGGAGTCCATTTTTGTTTTTTCCCAAAGAGACAAAACAAACATTCATAACCTCAAATTAATTTTTTTTTGTCATAAATAAATTTTTACTTTTTTTTTTCATTAAAAAACCCTGGAGTTTCCTACACCTCGACTCTATGATTCTCTACACAAAAAAAAAGCACCACCCTTTATAATTTTTTGATACATATTAATGTATGGGGCGAGTGTCAGAAACAAAACACACAGTAGTAGTACTATCTTAAGTGCAGCCATTAAATCAGGGGCATCCAAGTAGGGGAAGAAGAAGAAGAATGAAGAAGCTTTTTGTTCTTCATATTTGACTAAAAAATTTTCACGTCAAAGAAACTTTGGCGACCTAACTATTGAATATCACTCACGAAAAAATTACGCTCGCACGTTGTTTTGACGAAAACAAAAAATCCAGTGTATATTAAACAACAAAAAAACAACAACAACATGGATTGGGATAGGGATTTCTTATTTCTCTCATCCTCTAAATTAGACATCATGGAGTCCAAATAACGTACGCAACTTCTATACGCAGTGAACAGCAAAACCGCACATCCACGAAACATTTTGCTAAACACGTATAACGACATTATTTACTAATATCAACCTCGAAACAAATACAAAATCGGTTCAAATTTCTTTTACAATAGTCGGGCTTTGCGAAAAGTCTCAATTTGAAACAAAATGAAGTACTAGTAAAATAGGACAAATCATCTCAGCTGAAACACTCGGACGTGATTCATTATAAAAATAAAAAGGTGAAAGAACTTTTGGAAATTTAATGATCGCAAATTAGTCGAGATGAGTTTACGCATAAGAACTATGTGAAGTATCCTATAATTATTGTATGGTACTTCTATATAATAAACGTATACGTTGATCATTGTCCATATAGTAGGTGAAGGACTTGGGCTCTCGTCACAAATGTTAATTTTATATACAAAATCTAATGCATTGAGTTAATAGTTATATTGCATAATGTTTCCTTTTCATACATACATACATACATAGAAAAGAAAAGCTTTATAAACAGTTTACTGCAACAATCGATTAGTTTTAATATTGATTCATTTTGTGGAGCCCTTTGAATTTCTATTAAAAAATAGAACCCAGACGTTTGAATCATTTTTCTTAACATCTTTTGCATAATTGCAATAATACATTCTTTATATATCTATCTATATATATAATCTTTATATATAACTAAATGTATGGCTCAACAGAATGAAATCACAGTCATGGGTGCATAATGCTTCCTCCTTTTAATTATACGTTGATTTATAAATAAAAATACATATAATTTTATTATATAAACAAAAAGATCATCATAGTAAGGAACAATAACCAGAGCAGTGAGGGATGTGAACCTTTGTCTTTTAGATAGGGGTATATGAAGAAGGGGGGTATGATTTTTGTAGGAGGGGTATGATTTGTGTGTACTCGTCCTTTTTGTTTTTTGTACTCTAGGTAGAGAAAAGGTCTATAGGTGGTATATATTAAAAGTAATTTTTTAACACACTAACCGGTGGGGGTTTGATTTTACATATTCCTGATTTCTCGGCCACGGGTCGTATCTTAGCAATGTACGCCAACGGGTCCTGGAACTCCTCTTCCGTGGGTTCAAAAACGGGAGCTTCGGGTGGCGGTGTGAATTGAAAGTCCACACTACCCATGGCCACACACAAAAACACAGCACGTCCTCTCTCTCCCCCGCAAAAAGGATTTAGGAGACGCAAAACAACACAAAATATTACAGGTGGGTTGTGAGTGTGTTGTTTTGTCTATCAAACAATCACATCCGAGAAAAACAACAACTGTTCGATGTGGCACAATAACATCAAGGTTGGTTTAAAGGTAAAAGAGAAGCCATGGATGGATGACGACCTCCGGCGAATGTGACCCAACCACTCCAACGTCTTCCTACGACACGCAATGTAACGCGGTCCGGGATCCAAAGTAGTGCTTTTGGGTTGACGATTCGTTGAAAATTGGAAGGGAACGAATCGAGAGTCGTTTTGTTTCGACGCGTTCTGGAAGAGTGGGAAATGGGTTTAAAAAATAAAACCAAGGTGTAATTAAGAAAACCATTCAGGAAATGCGGAATGATCTGAATACGTTGACAGGGGATAAATATATTTTTTTTTTTTTAAGAAAGAAATTAGAAGAAAAAAATCGAGTTGGGCAATAATCGCTATTCCGCTATCGATGTTTCGAAATAGTATCGCTTCATTTTTTTTTTATTTATTATCCTATTTTAATTTAAAATAAGATAAAAATTTATTTTAGATAACTCGTACTACAGATTTTAGATTTTGGACAAGGTTTAGATAACTTATTAGACCTTTCCTGTTTTTGGACCCGCCAGCAGTTCAGTAAAATAAATAAATGTCAATGATTAATAAAAAAAAACGTTTATAGCAAAAATGTCCAAATATGACCTTTTTTTCTAAAATGTCAATAAATTTCTACAATTCTGTCATATTTAAAAAAAATAAATTTTTACTATTTAAATTAAATGTTAGTTTAAAACTGACATTTTTATAGTGAAGTTGCCATAATATTTGAGTGTGTTAAATTATATTTAAAAATAAAGCCAATGACTAAAAAAAAAAGTGTTGGAAACTTATCAAATATAGAAAATATAATCGATTATTTTTTACAAATATTATCAGTATACAATTTATTTTACAATTTAATCTTTGTTTAAATTAACAAGATTTAAGATTTAGAATGCATCAATTTTTCCAGCAATGTATATAATCCCGATATTATATACAATGCCTAACCTCTTTTGGCAAAGTATAAAATTAGCGTTGGATTAGTTACGTTATGCAAGAGTTTAAGTTCGGTTTAAATTTAATTTTTTTAATGGAAACGATTGTTAACTAACCTAAACAGAACATTAGTAATTCAATACAGAATATTATAGAAATCAAACTTACCCTACATAAAATGACATAAAGGTTAAATTTACACCAGATAAAATGTGATGTCCTTTTTTGATACTTCAAAAGATGGCAACCCTAGCCAAGGGTTTTGTATATAATATCTCGGCATTGTATACAATGTCTGGATGCAATACATTGCTGGTAAATATATGTATATTAAAATGCATTTGACCAAAAAAAAAGCCAAAAGTTCAAATATAAAAGCGTTTTTGAAATCTCCCAATGACTCATTAACAATTGCTATATACCACCTTATTGAACTAGTGTTATTTGCAAAATAGGTAAAAAATCAATCATAAATTTAGAACGTTTCATCATAACCAAAAAGTCATATTTTTTCATTGAGGAAGACCCTAATCTTATAATATTCCACTTTTACTAAATGGATATAAAATTCCGCCATTAAAGTTGTAACCTTTGATTTCTACCCAGGTAGATGAACCAATATACTATAAATGGTCTTCGTAATAACGATTCACCGAATTTAACTTGATTAAATGTTTTTTAGCAATTAACTTACATAAACTTCAAAATGTTTAACTTCTCCAAAAATCGAATATTGGAGACCGTTCTAAATTCATCAATCTTCAAAAAACAATCTGTCCAGCTAGCGATATATCGATATTCTTTATACATCGTCGTCTACCTCAAAGCGTTTTTCAGCTGATCGCTCATCATTGTTTGATAAATGATAAGTCTAATGATATAATAAAATTTTTAATTGATAAACAAAACAAAATTAAACACTAAATAGAGAAGTTCGTACCTGGTAATTTTCTTAAATATCGTCGTTTTTGTTTTGTTTAGGACAAACAAGAAGGTCGTACGTTTAGGTTGAAGTACAATAGTGGATACGTGACTCTCTCCTCGCAACGTGTTTGTTGGAAACCGGCTCGTGATTGGTCAAAATCTTCCAATAGCAACTAAACCGTTATTGTTGGCTTTTAAAAATGGCCGAGCATAACAACGTGCATTTTTTCCTATCGACTTGTTGATTTTAATCGACTAAAAAACGTTTGGTAAGTATCACCAAGCATATATTTTTATTCTGTTAAAATTTGGCTTGTGGTTCATTTAACTTTCAAGTGTGTTTGTCATAAAAATTATGCTAAAAAATGTTTAATGTACTGTAAATAGGCAATGTATAGTCAGGTATTCTATAGAATGCCCAGCCTAGATTAGCCAATGTGTGAAATTAGGATTGGAATAGTTATGTTGAGCAAGAATAAATTTAAATTTAGATTAAAATTGGTTTTTTCTAATATAACTAACGTTTTTTTTAATTTAACTAACTTAAACGGCTGTATGCAAGATGCAATTTCATACTTTGCCAAAAAAACTTAGGCATTCTATAAAATGCCGGTAACAGGTATACTACAATATTTATATCACTTAATTTTTTAAATTATTTGAAAATCTTATTAATTAAAATCACTTTAAAAAGGAAACAAAATTATTTAAAGTTATTCGTTTAAGAAGTTTTCCGCTGAAAAATTTGAAATTAATATCGGTACCCTTGAAAATGGTATTAACTGGGATTTACTTTACTATTTTAACTTACTGTGTGTATAAAACTAATATTAATATTTTTATTACAGGATATGAAACTTGTTTTCTAATACAAAAAATTGATTAACTTCTGGGTACGTATTTGTTATTAGTACAAAAATATTTTATAACTCTTTTTCAAATATACTTTTTATGTACTCCCAAAAGTTAATAAACAATTTTAATGAAAGACTGATTATTTTTCAAATAAATTTCATTACAATTACTGCATATTTAATATTGTATTTATTTAGATATATATTTAATATTTATTTATTTATATATTGAATATTTATTTATTATATATATTTTTATTTATATATGTATATATTTCAAGGGCCACCCTAATATATATATATATATATATATATATTTACAAATATTAAATTGTAATGCATTACCAGATATTATAATTTGACACCCTGTATATCAATTAATTAAATTATTGGCTTCTTGAAAATCAGTTACATCAAAAGAGGTAATGAATTTTTGGACACCCTGTACTTATATTAATACTTAGGTCATTATTAACCTCTTAAGCTTTGAGTATTACAAAAAACAAAACAAAAGACAACCTACTGTAAAATATTGAATTTAAAAATATCAATAAATTGACCTAATGCAAAGTAAAACTTAAGTTAATCCTGTTTTCCAGTCTATTTCTCTAAAAAATAATGGAAGACCCCATCATCGTAAATCCTTCGACCAGTCTTTCCACGGAACAGCAAATTGAAAAACTTCCGCCGTCCAAAGATTTACTAAACTACTACAAGAATAAGCTGAAAGACCTGGAACATGAATTTGAAGTGTACGGCAAAAGTATTGACCACTACAAAGACGCTTGCATTCAAGAAGTATTCCAAACTTCCACTTCTAGTGTAACTTTCAAGCTATACACATAATGTTCAATATATTTACCATAATATATTTATATTTTATATTGCAGTCAAAGTTGATGGTAGAACTCATGGAACGGGACAATTCGATAGCCAAGCTTCAGAACACGATCAGCGACCTACAAATGTGCCTGATGCGCGAGAGAACTCTAGTTTTGAAACTCAAGAAGGAAAACGATCGACTGCGTGCAGTAAGCATTTAGTTATTTAACGTAGTTGGCCCGTGCTATAGCACGGGAATGGTGTTATAATTATTATGGATAATAAACGTTAAATAATGTGCAACCAACAAACTCCATCTAGTGACGAGAATGTTAAAATACAAAGCATTTATGGCACCTACACACATAAATCTGAGTCATTCTTATTACTAATTATTTTAGTTATCGCATACTCACAATTGTTGATGTTGATATTTATGAGATGACTATTTGTCAACAGATGAAGGAACTTGAATCCACGAGAAAGAGAAGTCAAATGGATATATTGAAGAGTAAAAGCAATAGTCTAACACAACATAATGCAACAAAAGCAGGATCGAGGATAGCAATTGAAAAAGAAAATTCAGGTTGGTGGAGTTCTTGTATTTCACCTTAGATTTATTTATACAGGGTGTTTCTAAAAAGTCTAGTCAAATTTAATGATACTACGCATCAAATAAAACAAATAAAAAAACGTCCAATTAAACATTGATCTGGAAATTCATACTAATTTTCATAACTACAGCAATTATGAGACGACTAAGCGTATTATGTGTTATCATAAAAAGAAAACATTTCCGGACCCATGTTTATATAGGTTGTTTGCTTCGTTTCGATGCATAGCATCTGTGGTTAAACGTTGACTAGATCTTTCAAAAACACCCTGTATGCAAAGTTTTAACAGTGAGCGTTTTGTTACTTTAGGTGATATATCATCAACCAGAACGGATGAACTTGTGGAACAGGTGGGTTGGAGTGACAAATTAAGATTACAGGAAACTCTTGGTTTATGGACAAGTTTTGGATGTTTGTCATCATTATACATAAATCGAGAGTAGCCTGTATTAAGATTGCTTGCACAGTTTGAAAAAGAAAATCGAGAAATATGAAATGACAAAAAAAATTGTTTGAACAGATCAAAGCATTAGAAGAGTCACTCGAACAGAATACAAACACAGAGTTTGAACACCAAATCAGTGCGTTGAAAGAAGACCGCAAATTGCAAATGGACGAGAGCAAAGCGAGGAAATTGGCTGATAACCTTAAACTCCAGCTGGTAATGGAAAAGTGAGTTGAACTTAATTCTTTACATAATGATTTCTTACGTGAAGGAACCCATGCTATAGCACGTTTTTTGTGTTTTTTTTTTAATAATTGCTTATGTGCAACTACCCATCTTTCACCATAATGACATGAATGTAAATAAATATGAGTATACTGTATAAGAGAATCTCTCTTTGTTTACATTGTTATGGAAACATTTTGTCATGGACAGAAAGAAATAGTACCTTGCGTTTTATAGTTTAATGATCGATTTTATGAACGTGTTGAATTTTTACTTAGGCTAAAAATCACTCGCAGTTTTCTGTGCAAGAACGTGGAGGACGGTATACGGTTACGCAAAGGGTTGTTGAACGCGGAAGAGCACATTCTGAAACTTCAAGAACAACTAAGCAACAGAAGTTGGCCAGCAAAAACCGAAGTTTCCAAGTCCACCATTTCGAGTAAGAAACAAGAAACGCGGAAAACGACAACCCTGAAAGAAAACTTTCCGGCAAATAAGAGCTCATCGACATTGAAAGTAAGATTCCACTGCTGAGAGATGAATATTTCTCGTTATTTTAGTCCATTAGTTTCATTGGGAAGAGGGTTGTGTTCTATACTCCATTTCAGGTTTATACAGCAGCATTGAATCAGTTAGGAAACCGGTTCACACCTCATCTTCTGCCACTCAGTGGCGGAGCGTCTGGGGGGGAGAAGGGGGAGATCTCCCCCCCCTTGGAAAATAGATCGAGGCTAGTAGAAGAAAGGAAGAAATATAATAAAAAATATTTGAAAATATATATAAATTGATTCGATCAAATAAATAATTACTTGTAAAATAAATATATAAAAACATGCATAAATCTGTGTTTGGGATTGGGATTTTATGTTGATT
>JAQIWH010005936.1:0-13714 GCA_034695005.1 Cryptops parisi
ATAACATAGTAAGTTTTATCCAGATTGAATGAACGCTTCAATAACTAATCTCGGATAATCACGATATTCTTATAAGCGTCGTGCTGCGGGCAGCAGTGTGGAGCGAGTATTGCGCTTGCGCATGACGTACCACGATAGTGGTACAGTACGCAAAGGTATAGAGGCTATATATACCTTTGTACAGTACATATACAGGTATATATCATATATACCTTTGTACAGTACGTCATGACCCGCGCGCGATGGTTGGAGACAACATCGAGTGCGAGCGCGAGTTTGCACTCCACTCTGGATTTAACAAATTTTCGGTTAAACCCAAGCTTTTTTGATTCCCGTTTTATTTGTTTAATTGTAAAACGACCACGAGCGAAGTCGCGGGTACCGCTAGTGTTATAGAAATATTATGCAATTTTGTGTCCTTGTCCTACACTAGGACAAGGACTATAAATTTCATATCAATAGTACCATAGATTACAAATCAGGAAAACAGCATCCATTTAATTGTTTCAATGATTGGAATGCCCTCCCTACTTATATCCGAAGACTTTCATCTCCACAATATTTTCAGACTTCAAATACATATACCACATTCAATAAGGCATTATATAAACATATTAATCTGATCGACTAACCCCTTACAATTATCATTTCCTTACTGTGTTTTAAGTTATATTTGTTGCATTTTAAGTATTTTGTGTTTGAATTGTATCTACACTATTGATCCCATTGGATCGTTTTAAGCAAAATAAATAAAAAAATAAAAACACTAAACGTTTCAGCATTTACTGCAGATCACTGATATTATGCAACTGTGATTATTTTATTTGTATATATTTGCGATAACTACGATAGAGGAATGCCGTACAGTAGCGTCTCTTGATTACAGTATAGTAAACCTAAATTAACCACAAAATCATCGATCAAATCTAATTTTTCAGTTTTCGGGTTTTCTTGCTAGAACAATTGTGTATGTTCGTAATAGTTCCACTTTGGTGTCTTCAGCACTTTTGGTCGATCCCACGATGTTTAAAAGGCTGTAACAGATAATCGTTGTAAGTATTAAAATTCCTGCTTCTGGCTATGCATACAAGAAGTTCTCAATTTACGCGAGAGTTACGTTTTGCGAAATCGTCGCATAATATGAGTATACGTGGTAAGTATATGAAATTGCTGTATATGAAATTGCAACAAGTGACAGTTGGAGAAGGGACCAGTCACTTGCGTACCACCGCGCAAAGATCGCAGAAGCAAAAATTTTCTCGCATTGATTTCTATCGTCGCATTTTAGCTAACTCGCATAAACCGAGGACTTTTCGTATAAAGTACTTTCCACCTTTCTTTGTAGTTTTCAATAGTCTTTTTGGCTTCTTCCGGTTTTTCTTCAAGATACTTGGCTACACCCGATAGTGTTTTTAGGCGTCCGATTATGTGGTCTACTGTCACGTCTTCTCTTTTAGTAATAGATTGATCCCTGCCGAGAAAGTTTTCTCATTATACAGGGTCTCAAAAAATGAACTCCGGAGTTTCAAATGAAATTTAATCAATCGTATGAAGAAAGGTGTTTGTAGCACATATACTATAGTATTATTAAATTTGCTTTATATGGCTGCTGCTACTCTTCAATGACTTTAGAATTTTTTGGTGGATGAAGCCATTATTGCAGCACAGCACTTCTGTTCAGTTATACTGTGTGTCAGTAGTGATGCTATCTGGTGGACACCAATTGAATTTAAAACTTGAATATACTATAGTAGCTTCAATTATATGCTTGAAACCTTATCAAAAGGTGGTCGAAATAAATAATAAATTCCGTTTAAAACCCCGGAAATTCTTTTCTCGGATATCCTATATAGTTGATTAATGTATAGTGTAAGATTATGTTATGTTAACAAAATGAGGAGATATTGTTGTTTCTTTAATTAAAAGAAATTTTTTCACCGGACACATTCCTTGTAGGGTATTTCAATATCTCGGTAACAGTTGTTCGCCAACTCGACTCGTTTATCCCAAAATGCGGCTGTTTCTTCAGAAAACTGAACGAAAGAGATCAATATTTATAGGTAACGTGTGGTTGTTTATATTTAAATTATTAAATCTACGCTTAATGTTCTAATATACAGTACGTGTTTATTTGATTGATTGTGGACGAATACGCACTTTTGCAGAAAATCCATAATCCAACCATATTCGTTTCGGATTAACTCATTATCTTACTCTTGCATATTATAAAGATAGTATATTAAAGTAGTTCTGTGTTGCGCCATTTCGCATGATATACTATCTTTTTACTATAAGATACGGCTTATTTCAAGTTTTTTAATTCCTCCAATAAACAACATTTTACTTCTAAGACTGGTCACAATGGAGAGCTCTGTTTATAAATATGTATGTAAAAAAGAAAACTAACGGCCAAACCTTATGGAAAAGAGCCATGGTCTTATCCTCGTAACCTTTGATCCTGGTGGCCCGAGTGCCCACGACCAGGGCCAACACCCCGCTGGGAACAAGAATCCGATCGACTTCCTTTAGGAACGCCCCAATATCGAACCAATGAACCGCGTGCATTGCCAAGACTAGATGAACAGAGTTATCCGGCAACGGGAGACTTTCCGCATCCGCTCTCCTGAAATGACCAATCACGCTTAATTGGCCGTACGATTTGTAAAGGGTTTTAGGAAATCCGAAGGGCGCCATTCCGTTTTTATATTTTTCTCTCTATATATATTTTTTACTCCTCTTTTTGCTTTTACATTTTTCACTAGCTAGCCCCATATGTCAGTTTTTTTGCCTTTAATCCTCAGGAAAGCTATTTTTTTTTATTTGTTTTCAAGCAAAAAGGAAAAAAAAACATAAGAAACGTGAAATTTATCGAGTGCTATACCAACTGAAGAATAAAAAGCAAAACAAAACAGGACTTAACTGGAACTTGACATTGTCAAATCGATTGTCTTTTTGGATTTCCGTGATCTGAGCCGCGCTTGTGTCGAAAGCGTAGATTTGTTTGAAGTGAGGTGCGAAAGGTAAAGTAGCTTGGCCTGATCCGCAACCTACATCCACTGCTAAGCACTGGGAACATGGGAACTGTAAAGACAATGCAAATACTTTGAGTTTTGTGTATAGTTATGAAATATATTAGGCTTGTATTGTGGCGTGTTCTAGAAAGTAGTATACAGGGTGATAACATAAGTCCTGTTACAGTGTAATATCGCGACAACTATTGGTGCTATAAAAATGATGGTTGAACTATTCGTAATGTACATTAGGGTGGTCTTTATAAGGGTGGAAAAACAAATACTGTACTGAGGCGAGACACCCGCCTATTTTGTTCCAATATATAAAAACGTGCCACTCCTAAAATTTGGTGAATTTCAGATGAAATTTAGAGGTCGCTACCAGAAGGAAACATTGATTTGACACATAGGAAGGAGAAAAAAATAAAAGTATCATTTTGAATAGGGGCACCAGCCTATCTTGTTCCAATAAACATAAAAGTAATATTCCCAAAATTTAGCCCATTTTAGATGACATTTAGAGGTTGCTTCTGTAGTTTGAAAGAATAGTTAGAAACATTAACACGCGATTTTTCAAATCTTGGTAGCGACCCCTAAATACTGTTCAGAACCAACCAAATTTTACCAAAATTACGTTTTTCCACAATGGAACAAATTCAGAACGTGTCTCATCCATTTTTCAAAACTTAAAAACAAGGACCACCCTAATGTATGGTAAATATTATTAACTTGGTTTAATATCCATCCCACACCCCACATGTAATGTAAAAAGATAAAAGTATCCATGAAATTATGCAAACGCAAGAAACAGATCGAAAATCGACAAGTAAAAACGGAAGTTATTGGCCAAACGACAGAGAAGCAGACCCAGGGGCAGCTGCAACAAACATGGTCTATCCGATAATTGGGGAAGTGAAAGTGATATTCCTTAACATACATCATTTTTACAGGTGTTCCCACAACTTTTTCACTGTTTTTCTACTGATCCACTTACTCAGTAGTTCAGTTATATACCTAGGATAAATGCACGATATCAGTTCCAATATACAGTATGTAGTTTCTACTGAATACAATGTGTAATTTCGCCTTCTGCGTTAGAACTTTTTATAGGTAGGCCCTGCAGTTATTTGCAGACAAGTGAAGCAAAAAGATTTGGAAACAGATTTATTTTTCTATGTTTTTTTGTTGTATGTTTGTGTTTTGTTATTTCTTTTGATGATGTGAAACACTGGAACTCTTTTTAACCAATTTCAGGGTGCAATTTTCTGCTTGTCAGAATTTCTTTAAGTTGGTCTTTTCAGTTGTGATTGTTGTTATTATTGTTCAAGTGACTACCTTTCGAGAAACAAATTCCACAATTTTGTCCACCACTTCCTCGGGCATTCCACCCCTGAACTTCTTGTATGCAACGGCATGAGATTCTGCTTGGAAATAATCTTTCGGGTTCTCGCTCATTTTGAATCGAGTGGTCGCAGTGCTGAACGCTCTGTTAGACGAGTTGACAATGTAAGATGCTACTGATGATTGCACCGATGACTGCAAAAAAAGATAACAAAGAAAGATTTTGTAATTTCGTTTCGTCATTTGAGATGAAGTTACACGTGTGACTTTTTTCCTACATGATGAAATGTAGTTGGATTAGCTGACATTTGAAGGGCTTCGGGCAATGAATAATAATAAACTACATTTTCCAAAAATAACATTTTTACATCAAAACAAGATTGATCAAAGTGTTTCTCAGTACTATTTCTATCTTGCTACTTTATCACTTTCTGGATTTTCCAGAAAATGATGACAGCATAATATAGAGAATCACCTTGTTGGTCAGTAGGGTACTCTATGGAGTTTCTCACCAGAGAAACTGAACAATTTCTGAACAATTTCAAAAATGTTGCTTATCATTATACTGTAGGCCTACAGTATTGCCCGAGGTTCTTCATTAATAATGCATAATTTGAATTGAAGGCTTGTCCAGAATAACGTAGCATGTAACAATTCATAGTTTTTAGTAAATGGTAAAAAAAGTATTTAGCAACACATTGTCACATATTAGGTGACCAATTTCGAAGTGTTATATGTATGTTTTAGGTAGGTATGAGTTTGTCTATTGGCGGCACTAGCTAGGCCCATATATGTGGCACGGTTTTCCACAATAAACTCAATATTGAATTTTTGTAACATACGTTATTCTGGGCAAGCCTTCAATTTATGTTTATTGCTATTGCTCAGTGTATTGTGTCATTCAATAAATGGTTTTTAACACAGGTGTTTAGACCCATCAAAATGCAGTTTTTGTGCATAGTTGCAATTCGAATCTGGCACAGTTGGTAGTATAATAAATAGCCTATACCTGATAAAATTGTAACCGGAGCTGTTATTTTGTCTGAACAATTTCTTAAATAGTGGAATGATTACTTAAAGATATGTTATCATACTATTAAACAGCTCAAAGATATGCCGCATTTCATAATTATTATAATGAATACGCACGACTTATTACGTTACCAGAGACTGCGAGTATCGATTGCACTTTAAATATTATGTAACAGTGATTAATCTTGTAGATGAGTGTGCTCCGTTTGCTACAACACGCTGGTTTATGGCCTAGTTTTCAATTAATTATAATTGCGGTTCAATTACGAAAATCGGTTTAGAAATGTATATTTAAACGGATTCAACAAATTTGGTATATCGACCTCATAAATGAATATGTAGTACTCTTTATTTGAATTTAATGAAATTTCATAACGAAAGGTTGGTTGTCGTTTAAAACGTAGTTGTTTGTATGTAAATAATTCATCTCATATACTGTCTTTATATGTGACTTTCTTAACATGCGACCGACGAGAGAAATCGTTTCAAAATATCGTTACTGCATGTGAGGAAATTTGGCCATTATATTGATGTGTTCATAATATGTCATTGCCGTAATCGGAACCTATGGTTCAAAGGGACCAATAGCCTCTTGCAAAATCTACAGAATTATAGGTTTATTTATTTATTTATATTTGCACAACCCAATTGGATCAAATTCGAATACAAAGGTAAAAATAATTGTATAACCTATGTCAAACTGCGGAAACATAAATGAAATTTATAGGTGTTATTGATTCGTGAAAAGAAAGTTTCATTTTCACGTATTTTTAAATTATTTTGTTATTTTTTCAAAATAAGGTTAAGAAATTGTCGACTAGTGACAGAACTGTGGTTTATAATAACCACGGTATCCTATTAATTAGCTATTGTAGCTATGATAATATACAGCAGTTGCTATGGTAACATACTAACTATGATAATATAGTTACCATGGCAATATATTGTTGCTATGATAACTATTGTAAATAGGGTTACTATGGTAACAGAGTAACTATGGCGGCTTATAGTAACTATAATTGAAAGGCCTGGTGTTAAATAGCATTTTTATGACAAAAAAGCATTTTCGAATGTGTTAGGTACAATTTTACCTTCATAACGCATAATTTTGAGCAAATCAACAATATGTGAAAAGAAATTAGTGCAAGAAGTGTGACGTGGCCCATAGACAGCACGGCAAATTCAAATCTTCTTCAAGTTCATTGTTTTCCTCGAAATTGTAAAAATGTTACTTAGCTAGCACCCTTTCACTTACACCAGGCCCTTCAATTATTATAAGCCATGAAACAACTACAAATGTTAAAGTAATAATAATTATTGAGGAAAAAAAAACAAAAAACAAAGACGGAAACTTTTAAAATGGTTATGTCATTTAGAGGCCTCCGTAAGATGATGCAATACGTCATCACATGAACTCTTTCCCTGCTTACACAATGCTGGTTTTCGAGTCAAGCACTTTGTGGCTAATTTAGTGGTTATGGTGAAGCCAGTTCACACTTTCATACCTTTATATAGCCTGGAGACAAATCCTGTTGCGGTGAATCAAATAGAAATGACAAGGAAAATGAACCAAGTTCGCCTTCGCATTGACCTTCGCACAGTGTTTGCTATTAGCTAACTGCACTGTTTCAGTGCTGCCATCTTGCTGCTATGGTGCAACGACCTTGGCTAACAAGGTGGTGGTTGGCAGTGACAGAAATAACGTCAAATATTTATTTTAATGTGCGTTAAGTTTATTGTGATGTAATTGTAATTTAAAGTTGGGTCAAACTGCGCGCTATAAAAGCTGTGATGCTATTAAACCATCATAAACGTTGAGTGGGTGGGGTTATATGTACTATGGTTTAAATTATGATTATTAGTTGCTATTTGGTTTGCTATTCCAAACTCGCATTGCCAGGGATTCGTGGTTCAATAAACTGTCGTTGTTAAAACTTAAATATAAATGTTACCGTAGATTTATGCCCATTCTCAAATTCGAATGAATTGGTGATATAAGACACAATTTGTAGATTTCGTCTTCGAAATTGGTGCAAGTTGAAAGGGTGTTTTCCTCGTAGAATAGAATAGGTTGACATCATGTTACGGCTGTTTACTAATCAATACACAGTCGACTTCCATAAAATTAACTACATTTATTATTTTATACCGGTATTTTTTGTTTCCGCTAAAATGTTCCTAATCATGATGATTTCATTGTTGAATTGCGTGCAAATTAAGTCTAAAGAAGATGCAAGGAAGATGTGTGCTTGGTAGTTAAAATACATAAATAATTTTGTACGAAATGATAAACTAGTTTTTGAAAGTTGGTTTATCCACGCTCGTTATGCTAATTTAAAAGGTTTATTTTATTACATAAAGTATGTAAAGAAGTTGACTGGAATTTTTTTACCAATTAGACACTTCACAGTGTAAAATTTTGTTCATACAAAGAGTTTTTCCCATAACGAGGGTCGTTCTTGCACCAATTAACTCGTTGTACGAGGCTTGACTGTGACTTTACATACAAAAAACGCATAGATCCCAATAAATCAATTACAATCAAACCCTTAAACTTGTTGTTTAGTACTTATGATCTTGTTTAATCGGTTATTAGTAGTGTCGTATAACTAGTGATCACAATAACTTGTGTCCATGGTATTGCGTTAAAAACAATACACTATTTATTGATAAAATGTTACCTTACAAAAACTGTTTAAAGTGCGTTCTGCTTGGTTTCGTGGTTGTTGGGATTGTTGGTGCTTAATTATTCTAAACTAGTGTGTATGGGTATAAATATCAGTTAAGGTTAATTACAAATTACAACACATAATAATTTATCATAATATTAAAACGTTTTTGTTTGTTATATCTAACCTGAACTGGAATCTATACCCTAAGCGCCACATGCGCCACGTCTCGGTTATCAGAAAAGTACTACAGAATTGAGAAAAGAAATGTCACGGATGAATATTTCATGTGAAGAAGTAAATATTGAAATATTTTCGTAAATAAAATAGGTTTGTGCAGTTGGTTAGTTGAGTGAAAGTTTTCATCCGATTAGCATTGTTAATTGAATAGCGCGCCGCTCGTCAGCGCAGTGTTATTAATTTTCACCTTTGAGGCTCGGTGCTTTGCCTGCTGTTGGAAAATGCGATTTTGTCCAACTTAACCCTTATTAGCGGAGAAGAATTGAATTACTTTCTCCAGCAAAGGACGTTTGCGTTGGTGGAACACATGTTTTATTGATGTTTGAAGTTCAAACGAGTGAATTAATTTTACATCTCCCCTTATACTAACAGTGCTTGTCTTTTAGCTTAAGCATGGTGGGTCGGGGCATTCACTTAAAGCATAATTTTAATTGTCTTTTTTTTTGTTTTTAATTGATAATTAATTATTAGAATTGATTGAAATGCGTGGCAAGGAAAGGTTACAATTAATTAAGGCACACGATGAAAATCGATGAATTTTATTTAAAAAAACAGGTTGTTTACGTAACAGAAAAAAAAAGCTGAGTGTGTTTTTAACTGTTAGTAATCGATTTCTTTTTTGATATTTTCTTGCAGGAACGTGTTATCGAATAATATGGAAAATTTGATGGAAAATGCATTAACATGCTACGGCAATGCGGACTATATCAGTGAAGATAATCATGCTCGTCACATCAGTGGAATCAGTTTGACATTGATGAGTACCTGTGTGAGACGTCCATTAAGTGTAAAAAAAAAATGACATGTCGTGGAGGAAGAAAAAATTGTACACACTGATAGAACAGACATTCGATGGCTGCTTCTGGTATCGATGAAAGATTTTTTCTACTGCACCTAGTTTTTCATGGTTTCAAGAAAAACGAAGACCGAAAAGTGAATTTGTATGCAGTCGATGTTGGCGAAGTGACGCCTGTATCCCTAAGTCCATGGGAACCATGAATTGGGAAAATGTGGAGACGAAAAAAGTCATCTTTCTAAAGGTAGGGATGAATATTATTTTTCTATTCGTCTTTTGATGAAAAATGAGGGAGAGCGCACGGAAGAGATGTTAAGGGTGACGACTGATGAGAAAAATAATATAAACGTCGAAACATGTTAAGTTATATACAGTACCTACGTGTACCTATTTCTACTATGGTACTGTGAATGTTTATGTGAATGTTGGAATGTATGGTTTGGATGGATAAGAGACAGTAAATTCACCGTATTTTCGCGAATATAAAACGCGTCTCACATAAGAATTTAAGTGCTCAAAGCACTTCTTAGCTGCGTCTTATATTCGTTGGCGTCTTATATAAATTATAGTAAACAACTAGGTATACAATAAAAAAAGTAGGTACTTTCCTGTTATAGCTAGGCCCGTCTGATGTTGCTATTTGTTTGTACTTGGTGATGGGTTTATTTTGCAGTTTAGATTAGGAAAACAAAACAATATCATACATTTAATACGTTTTTTTGTTTTTCCTAATCTAACCTGCAAAATAAACCCATACAAACTAAACCAAGTACAAAGCAAATAGCAACATCACACTGGGCCTGGATATAACAGGAAAATACCAATTACGTTGACCAAAATCACACTTTAAAAAAAAAACTTTTTTATAAACACATCAGTCTTATTGATTAACAATATTTTGTACATCGTTATATTTCGATCCACAATGGATTGCTTTTTGTATAAACAAAAAAAAAATTAATAAAATCCAAATTCAATAGGCCCTTGTGAAATAAAGGATAAATTAGAAAAAAAACTGTTTGTTTGTTTTTATTTCCCAGTCAGATAGAATAGACCACAATAATACAGAAAAAACAATTTTCCATAATAGATTTCAACATAAAAAGAAAGATAATACAATAAAAAAAAATATTTGGTTTGGGTAACCATAAAAACATAACATATTAGTCATAAGGAATACAATTGTATATAAGAAAAAGTTACAAACAATTATTAACATACGAAAAAATTTGCTCCTTAACGGGGAGTAAAATAGCTTTTTAATGCGTTTTTTATCAGAAGCAGAAGCTTGTACAAAAGATGATAAAATAATCCACAGGTCCATTTCTGCGAAAAACAACGGAAAATGCATTGGATTAAATAAAATCTAACCTGGCTAATACTGTACTATTATAGTGTAGAATAGATTTTTAATTACATTTTTCAATAAAAAGAACTTTTTGGAATCTCATTTTGTAAATTGCAAAATGCTAAATCCCTGACTTTTCCTGACAATCCATGAATTTAAAAAAAAAAACCCTGACTTTCCCTGACACGTTTTCATGTCCCTGACATTTCATGACTTTTACTGACTTTCCAAAAAGTGGGAACCCTGCAGGATTCATGAAATTGAAAAATTTCAATCCATGTTTTTGAAGACTTCTATTATGGGTTATACGTTATAGCATAATGAATTTCAAAATACAAAATAAAAAGTTTTAGCAACAAAATTACTTACAAAATTAGTGAAATACTGTACAAGATTCATGAAATAAAAACATTTTGATCCACTTTTCTTAACTAGTTTTGGACATATTTGTCATGGCATAAGGAACTTCAAAACAAAAATAATTTTTTTCTTCAACAAAAGATATGTTAACAAAATTACTAACATAATCAGTGAAATCCATAATTCATGAAAAGAAAACATTTGAGTCCATTTTCCTAATTGATTTTGAAACACTTGTTATGGCATTATGCAAGGTAGCATGCTGTAGATCAAGCCTACCTGATTCTAACCATTTTTGGCACCTGAAATAAAAACATTAATTTAATTTCGATCCAACAAGACCACAAAAAACAAACAAATACAAAACAGAAAAACAAGCAATTAGCTAGGACAAATAGATTTGTATATGCCCGAGTGATCCGGGTTTACATACCACTAAAAGGTACTTTCAAAACTTCACGAATTTAATGATTACGAAAAAATCCGCTAGATGGAGTCGGTTTTATGATGTCATCAAGATGGCGGCCCCCAAATTAAAAAAAATGGCAGTTCGATTTCAGGTGTGGGAACCACTGGTTGTTTTTAGTTTTATTTAATTCAATTTTTCTCATTTTATGAAATCCGTTTGACAAAATGTCCGTTGGACGAAATTTCTGTTCGATGAAGTGTCCGTGGGCAAAATGTCTGTTCGACGAAATGTCCGTCGACTAAATGCAGTGATGGGCACCAACTACTTTAAAAGTAATTCAACTACGGTAACTGACTACTAAATAAAGTAATTATAACTACTAGTTAACTACATTTGTGTAAAAGTAATTACAAGTACTTTTCTAACTACTTTACAGTGGTTGAATAATTGTAACTACTTTTCTCAACTAGTTCTCCGCTGTAGCAACCGGCTATTACGAAAAGTTAACATTATTTTTATGTTTTAATTGTTATTTTATTATTTGTTTCATCCTTGGCGTATTAGCTTTACATAGCACGCATAATAACCATCTTTTCAAACAAATTGTCTGAAAGTTTGCACCTTCTTGGTGTAAGTATTTGACCTGCCATACTAAAAAGACATTCTACAGCAGCACTGCAATTTCTGAAAATTTAGAGTAGTTATTTATTAGCATTATTGGTAGTAGTTAATAAACTGTGTAGTTAACTACCATGTAAAGTAACTAAACTTGTAATTGCTTTACATAAAGTAGTTATAACTACCCAGTAATTACTGTACAAGTTCTTTAACTAGTAGTTTAACTACTATAGTAGTTGAACTACTGCTCATCACTGACGTCCGTCGACGAAGTGTCCGTACACGAAAAAGGATTTGCTTGCAAATGGGAAATCGAACCCAGTTTCTTGAAGAAAAGAAATCAACGATAGATTGCGATTGTTTAATTGTTTTATTGGTGATGAGCACTAGACCACAGGTTTACCTTATTACGAGTTCTGAAACGGCATTCAGAGTAAACGTTTGTTACCATCCAAATTAGAGAAAGATTTATCTGCATGGAAAAGATTGTTGTAATTTTTCGTTTTGGGGGTCTCAAAATTTGCTTAGATGAAAATGAACTTTTAAAACTATATAGGAGCTATATCGTCATCAGCTAGGAACTAACACAATAAAAATATTTGTTAATGAATAAGAATGTAACCACCAACCATGTCATACTTAGCGTGTATTACATGTGTTTTCACAGAATCAAATAAAATTTAGTGATGGATAGCTGCGTATGTTAGTCATAAAACTGTCAAGCAATGCTTATTATTTATAGTTTCATTTTGTTCCGCAACTCCTGACGCTAGCATTTTTTCCTAGGGAACAAGATAAAAGGACACAACGATAATGACTATTTATGAATATGACAAGTGATCTGTATCGTCTCCAAGGCTATTCGCTGACCTAGATAAGTGTTCAGTTTGGTTGGAAACGAAAGTGTTGAGAAAGAGGAGGGGACCAAACAAGGAAAGAAAAAAAAGAACAACCGATATAGTATGCCAAAGACTGATGAGGTTTCTGATCAACACACATCTATCATCCTACAACTACATACACCATGGACCTTAATAGAATCTATAGGAACTTTGAAGAGCATCCAGAACCTGTGAAACTACAAGTCAAAGGTACATTATGTGTAATTTTGAGTGATTTGTTTACTATTTGTCCAAGCGAATAATCAGAAAACGACAAATAACTACAAAAATATAACTTAAATTGAAATAATGCAGATTAAAGTTTTATTAATTATAATAAAAGCTAATTATGTTAAAAATTTGTTTGCACAAACAAACTGTGAAAATAATTTTCGTATGAAACGTATTCCAAGCCTTTGAAGAATTTTCATATTTTTTTAAGCTAATATCCACAATTTCATTAATGACAAGTTTTTTAAATTTGTTAATTGAATTGCATTGTTTGCAAGTATTTGAGAGATTGTTCCATTTATTAAGGAATTGATATTTGGGACAACGTTGTACGAATGAAGTGCGGTGTAGTGATAACTATACGTAACTATACGTTACGCTTTCTGGGAGTAACTAATTGCAATCCATAAAGGTTACCACGGCAATACTACAGAAAGGCAAAAAGCTAATTCGATAATTGAAGGCTTGCCCGGAATAACGTTACATGTAACAATTCATAGTTTTCAGTAAATGGCAAAAGAAGTATTCAGCAACACATTGATTGTCACATATTAGGTGCCCAATTTCGAAGTGATACGGTATATGTATTTTTTTCATTATTTAATATATAACGACTCATCTGAGTCACACATAAAATCAACCAAATATATACAGTTAAAGGAAATAAAATTCACAAGAGTATCACATAATCTTTAATAAGAACTTATAATGTGTCGATAATGTGTATGTTTTAAATTGGTATGAGTTTGTCTATTGGCAGCATTAGCTAGGCCCATAT
>JAQIWH010005937.1:0-13712 GCA_034695005.1 Cryptops parisi
AAAATTTCAAGTCGATTGGACATCGGGAACTAGGTCAAAAATAGCTTCCAATTTACGAACATTTTGAGTGTAACACAAATAGTGAACTGAATAAAAGCCTTTAAAAAGTCATAACTAAAATGTTGCTTCCAAAATTCGCGTGAATACCTGTAAACACTGAAGTCTAAATGTGAGTGAGACGGATTCTGATACCAAATTACAATTAAAAAGAAAATACAAATTTTTTTCTCGATTTATGCGAGAGTTAGGTTCAGTGGAAAATTCGCATAAATCGGAATTTTCACGAATTAAAAAAAAAAAACACTTTTAAAACACACAAAACAGCATAATAACAAAAAATTTTCACTCCTAACAAGTATCTAGAAGGATTTCTAGTCTCATATACGAAATTCGCATAAATCGGAATTTTCACGAATCAAAAAAACAACTTTTAAATCACCACACAAAACAGCATAATAACAAAATCTTTTCACTCCTAACAAGTATCTAGAAGTATTTCTAGTCTCATATACGAAATTCGCATACATCGAGAACTTCATAAGTTCCACCTCCCCCCCCCACCCACCCCCCCTAAAAAAAACAACAAAAATTATAAAAATAATGATGATAACCGTACAAATTCGTTGCAAAATGACCTTCCATATATGTGTGTGTGTAATCACAACAAAAATCAAACAAAGCCCTTTTTGCCACACCCCATATTTCAACAAAATCATCATTCTTCTATTCTTATCTTTTAAGCTCATCACCATCAAACTTCATTCTAAAAGACTGTTTCACATTCGGGAAGAGATAAGCATCCCCCTTCATCCGGGACTTTTTTTCTTTCAACAACTCCTCACCTGGATTCCCAATTCCTCATAGAAATCTCGTAATAAAGATTGAGAACTAGATCGTTTATAAGAAAATAGCCGTGTTTTCCATAGAAATAGGCATCAAACAGGAGTCAAAAGATCCATAAATAGTAACGACCTCCTCTTCGTCTAGAGCTGTGACGTCACTATATAAAAAAAAAATGACACACCGAAAATTCAGTCCAATGAGAAAGCTTCTATTTGGTCCTTCGGAATTCCGCGAAATGAACTGGAGTGGATTTTGGAACCATAATTGCCAAATGACAGACATCGAGATTTTCTGTCCCATTTACATTTTTATTTTTATTTTTTGTCGTCTGCGAAAAATGTTCGCAAAAAGCAGACGACCAAGATTTTTCCAATCTGTTGAAAAATTCTGTGAACATTTTCTCCGAAATAATAGGTAGCAATACAACAACACAAAAATCGTACATTTCAAGAGAAACAGCCAAGTGTCTAGCTATCGAACGAACGCAGAAGAACCAACCATTTGGTAAAAAGGATTTGGAACCAAATGAAAATTTAAGTGGAACGAGTCGGTTGCGCAGAAATTTCCATTAAAACCCTATGTCAACCTTGGCGTATTGATTCATGATTGGACTTTTGGAAATCCAAGCGTTCCATTGCAATTCACCGAAATGTCTACATTAAAACAGGAAACGTCGTAACCCGATCGTGACCACTGTTTCCTGTAGTGTTATTTACTGAAAATGAAGGTAATGCTCGATTTATGCGCCAGTGTTACGTTGTCGAAAATTTCTCATGAATCTAAATTAGCTTATAACGAAGTCTCCCATCATAACGACCATGGTCGCCTATAACGAACAAGTGAGAGTGTTTTTATCGCCACACAATAGCGAAATCGCATATGAAGAAATTCGCATAAATGGAGCACGTTCTTCATCGTACTCTGGTTATCCATAATTTTGTCGTGAAGCACGTGGATTTTTTCATTCGTTTTGAAAACCGTGGATACGGTTTATCGTTGAAATAATATCAGGGTTTTTATGCAAAGTGTTCATGACGATAGATTTAAAACGTCGTGACATAATGCTTTTTTGTTGCCAAGCGATTCTTCGATATCTTCGTGTAATAATAACTATCGACATGACCACTCAATGACAAAATGTTAAAACTTCAAATTTCCATATTTCGAACTGACACGACATTGACAGTTGAAAATAGATGCGTTGACTAGTTTGCGACAAGGCAAAATAGTTTTGCTACAAATTAAAAGAAATTCGCAGCAGAATATAGTAATTTCGTATTGCTAAAACGTTCCGTTTAAGAGTGTATAGATCCGAAAGGCACAAACGAACACACAAAGAAACTTGTCAATTATGTAGATATTATAGATAGATAAACAGCGAAACGTTCATCAGATAAACGATAACTAACAACCAAATCTTAACAATAGTTACAATCCACGTAGCAATGGGCAATTCGAACAGAACAATTCCATTGTTGCAAAACCGAACAGACATGTTGTGTCAATCAATACTTTCTCTCTTAAAGATCATCTCAAAAACCACCGTTTCTTTACCAATTCTTTGTGACATTCGTCTTTACAATTTGCAGTTGTTCGAACGATGTTTTCGTATGATTTGAAGCACATCGAGTTAAAAGAAAACCAAAAACTCTTAAATTCATTTTTCGGCTATACAAAGATTACGTCTTTAATGTAGAAGCAGAAAATTCATCTCTGAAAAACGACAGCTGTGGTTAATATCTACCAGATTTTCCAAGTCGATGATGATGATGATACCTTCATAGTATTTTCTTTTCCCATTTTTGTTATTGTTTTTTTTTTCCTTCCTATTTCAAATGTTTTATACATCATCAAATGGCAAAGTTGAAAACGGAATCGAAATTAAGCGAGCTACACTGTTTTCAAATGTGGTCTGTAGACCATATTTGACCTAGGTATTAACCTAGATCTAAAATACGCGAGATTAACCATAAAGATAATACGCCAAATTTATGTACTATTTTCGAAATCTATATTATTATTATAATGAATTAACACTATGTGATTAACCATTTGTTAAACCACATTTTCTAGCACTTTCCTAAAAAAGTGTTACAGTGTTTCGTTCTTAAAAAGTGTAAAGAACAAGTACATTAAAAATGCTTGTACTCTTTATACACAGTAGTCATAGATTGTATGTACTATACATACATAATGCAAACTCAAATCTTTGTTTCTGCATGTTTTTACTTATGCGAATTTCTATATATGAAAATTGAAATTTATTGAATCTTTCGATATTTAGTTTATGCGTGTTTTGAGTCATTTCATTTTTGATTTTTGTACGTTTCGATATATGTGAATTTTGATTTCTGCAATTTCCGATTCATTTATTTTATATACGAGATTTATTTTTTTTCACATTGGGCTTATGTTGTTTTTGATTTATGCAAAAAACTAATGCGTTTCTCGTTTTATGCGTTTTTTGGTACATTAGTCTATAGTCTATACAATATATTCTCATAAACGACTGTAGATGGCAGTATAGATTCTTCTCCCAGCTCACTCACAAACTCAATCAAAAAATGAAGCTGATATAATAAAGAGTATAAAAATACGTTTTGTAATTCACCATAGACTTTTCACACGACATAGAAAAGAACTCACAGAATGAACATTCTCCTCTTCCTTTATTATCCGCCAAAATTTTCCGGTCTAAAAAAAAATTCTTTCATTTTATTTTTATTTTTTTTTGGAGGGGAAAGTGCTTTTTTCAAGAGATTTTCAAATTCCCTAAAGACAAGAAAAACCACCTTTTGTTCTCTATTTTCTCCATGTCCACTATTCATTTTGAAAAAAAGAAACCCAACACTATTTTGTGACGTCACTTGAAACTATCTCGTGGCCTTTCATGTGTCACCACATACCAAAAAAAAAATAAATAAATAAAACAACTTAGTTCCCATGAGAAATATATATAAAAAATTGAGTTTGGGCTCCCTAAAATGAAAACGCATTAAGGGTTATTCTTCCACCAACCCCACAAAAAAATACAAAAAATCTTTTGGGAAGACCAAATTATAAGAAGCCACTTAAAAAGTGGTCATGTAAATCAAATTTCTTGCAATAACTCTTCCAAGTAAAGGAAAATAAATTAAAAAATAATATTTACAAACAAAATATTTTTTTTTAAAAAATAATTTAACAGAAATAAGGATTCGATAGTCGACACATGTAAAACTTTTTAGTCCTTAAAAAAAATAAACCAAAAATAATAAATAATAGAGAATGACTCGACACATGCAAAATTGGCAATGGGCCTAAGTAGACGTTGATGTGGTGCTAGTATTGAAATCCCATTTTTGTGTGTGTCTTCATCATTATACTTGACTTTTCAAGCTTTTCAAGAAAAATGTATACACAAACCCCCCTCTCTCTTTTCCTCGATTAATTTATGGAAGGAAAACTTCACACGGGTTGGAAATCTGTCAAAGTGTAGTGAAAAGACCTCAGCAAGATAAGGAAAGTCAGACGTCCAAAAGACGTTTGAAGACCGAATTTCCTCTTTCTAAAGAAAGCCGAGTTCAAGCGAAACAGATGGCGTTAAAATTGTTCACTATATGCTCTTTATGTTAGCTTCACTTGTGAGCTTGTGAGTGAGTGAGCTGCAATTTTTTTAATGTTACTGTCATCTACAGTCGTTTATGAGAATATAATGTCTAATAGTCCACAGTACTATATACTTAATAGTCCAATGTACCAAAGAAGCATAAAACGAAAACCGTATAAGTCTTTCGCATAAATAAGAAACCACATGAGTCTAATGTAAAAAAAATCGCATAAATAAATAAATCGAAAATTGTAGAATCGAAAAATGGAAAGTACCCAAAACTCGCAAATCAAATATCGAATCACTCAACGATGGCATAAATTTAATTTCGCATAAATAAAAAATTCGATAATGATCAAAATTCGCACAAATCGAAACGTGCAGAAATAAAAAATGGAGTTACTTAAAACACGCATAAATTCAATGTCGCAATTACTCAAAAATTGAATAAGTTTTAATTCGCATAAATTGAAACATGCAGAAATCAAAAATAGATGTACATTCCGTATATGACAGTAGGCTGTATATATATAAAGAGTATGCTTAAAAAACATTTTTTGTAAATACAGTAGATAATTTTTATATTGTACTTGTTTTGTTTTTTTGTAAATTAGTAGAAACGTTTGATTTACCGGTAACTAAAGCAAGTTATAAGTTTTTGATTTAGATAGACTGGATTTTAGTTTTACCTCTTTATGTTATATTACCGTATTCTAATTAAATCAATGTAAGTCTTTTTCCGATTTTGTAATTCAATCTCGAATTTCGTATCCTTTTGATGATAACGTTCCAAGGGTACTTTCTGTCGACGGTTAAGATGTTTCGTTCATTTGACGTCAATTTTGCATAATCTTGTACATTTACAAAACATTGTATACTAATCTTCGTTCCGAAATTTAAATATTATTATTGAGACATGATTAATAATTGAACAATTTGTTTGAAACTTTAAAAATATATTCTGGGATTTGCAAGTAACATGTTGTGTTGAATTGAACTTAATTATACGCTTCGTTGCAAAACTCAAAGTTGCGATACAAATAACACGGCACATGAATATTATTTAAATTGCCAATCTACGTCAAAGAAACCATAACGTAAAAAAATGGAGTAACGTAAAGTTTTTAAGTTTCATCGTAAAAACGACTTTTTTTAATGGTTTCCTATCTCGTGATTCTGCACGAAGATCACATCCAAACGAGAAAAAATACTTTTATTGATTATATATACTATACTTTTATTGTGTTTATTTCTACGGATTCACAACAATGATAAACTGTATGTTGTTCAGAAAAACTGTATGTAGCAAACTATATAAGTAATAGATATTTATATATATATGTAGGTATGTTTATTTATAACAATGCCTGTTTTCGCTTAACAATGCTTGAATTGAAGTACGTGGTCGTGAGCGTCAGCAACACTCTACGAGAAACACTCCACTTTCGCGCAACATTTTCTCGAAATCGACACGGCATTTATCCGTCAAAATTTAATGAAATTAAATGTACTACAGAACTATGTCTACGTTTCAAATTTCAGCTTTCTGGGATATCGAGAAGTTGGTCAAATAAGACCGCAAAGATGTTGCAGCGCGCGCGTACACACACATACCCACAATGTAAAAGGTTCTAATATAAATGTGATACAACGCAGATATTATTTATTGCGCTTTTCAATCTCGTGATTCTGCACGTGGCGATTGTTCAAAACCACACACTCTGCGAGCTCGCAACAAAATTAACATTACATCGTAAAAAAAAAGCAACACACTCGACGTACTGTATATACATTTTTCATGTTTTTAATCTTGTAATTCTGTAAGTAAACGCGTTACGGACGGAATGAGAGATTGACCAGAAAACACAAAAAAATTAATTTGAGTGGTTTTTAATCTCCAGCAAGCAAACGTGGGAACCTTGAACTTTCAAATGTTTTTTTACGAAAAACAAAAATAACACCAAATAAATAAATAAAGTAAAAATTTGCAAGTCGGTACTTAGGCCTTCGAGAACAAAAACAACCAAACAAAAAAACCGTATTATTCGCCTGTCGTTTCGCCCCCTAAGAAGAAATTTAATCCCGTTTCAACTTAACGTGTAGAATTGCACGAGACGAAACTCTCTTTGACAAAATTGAATTCTTTGCTCTTCCTAGCATAACAACAAACAAACAAAGAAAAACTTTCACATTTCCTATTTTTTGTCTCCTTTCGTTCTCCTCAAGTTAGCGACTCTTTCTACGCTCTCCAAAGCAAAATGCAATTTTGAATCTTCAACAATTTCTCTCCCCATTTTTCAATATCATTACATTGAAATGATATATATATGTATATAGACACCTCTCTAAATTCATTTGTTCTAATATGTATTTATTTTTTGGTCAACAGAAACACCGCTATGGCTTCTCTTCAGCATTTCACCTATCAAAAACGAACGAGACATCGTCGTCTTGTTCCTCTGCACGTTTCGCGACATCACCGCACTCAAAGAACCTCTGGAAACAGAGACCGCCAAAGGTAATGATAATAAAAGTGAATAAAAAACAACATCGACTTTGTAATGAAATACATCAAAACGTCAATCGAAACCTCAATTGAAAACGACAGTCATTCCAAAACTAAAAATAAATTCTAAGAAAAACCTTCCCCATCCAACAAACAACATCATCATCTCTTCACCAGTTCGAACAACAAGCTATGTACAAGATTTATGCGAGAGTTACGTAACATAACCAAACCTCGCATAAATCGCATATATCAGAATTCTCATTAAATTACAATTTAACACTGTCAACTCTGAACCTTTTCACAAAATCGCACGATGATGATATTTTATATAATGAGCAACTGGGAAAATCTTACTCTCGCATATTATCGAAATCGCATATGAAAAAAAAAACTATAGAAAATCGCATGTATTGAAATTTGCATAAAGTGGCAAGAAATAACTTTAAATCACTCGTGCATAATTCAATGAAGAAAATTCTCAATGTGTTCGTTATAAGCGATAACATTTTGTTATGCGACTCTGTATTGTAAAGAGTGAGATCTTGTAAACTCCAGATTTTTGTAAAAAGCACTTGTAAACTCCACTATGTTTTTCTTATCCGATTATACAAATGTTATTGGTGGAACAGAAGCAGAATCTTAACGTTTATGTAGAAATTTTGCGTGTCAGAGCCACATGGCGCTGCAGTCAGTCGTTTTCCAAAATGGCGATTCTGAGCGACCAAGCACAGCCGATGATTTAAACGAGTGCATAAGAAACACGTGTACTTTTTCGTTCATTAATTGTCAATTTCAAAAGTTTCTGAATTTTTTGACATGGGGGAAAGTGTTGCAAAACACATCGCGGGAGTCGCACTACAACCCTAAGAAATTCTTGGTTGCCACCATAGACACCCATGTAGAAATGTAATGACGTATTTTGTCTATGAAATAGTAGTACGTTAACTACCATCTCCATATTTAGTTATGGTTATAAACGTATTTATCTTTCAAGCTGTATGTGATTAAAATGTTCAGATTTCATCGTGGAAACCCTATACAACACAAAATCGCATAACAGCGAAGTTTTATCGCTTATGACCAACATGTAGAAAATTTTCTCCATCAAAAGAATAAATCGCACGTAAGGATCTCGCATAAAACCAAGGACTTCCTTTACACACAAAAAAAAAAAACAATGTCCCCTTCAAACAATAAGTGATAGTAAAAAATTAATAACTTGTCTTATTTTGCCCTTTCTTCGATTAAGTTTTCTCATTACTAACGTTCCCCACAAAACTCGAGATAGACATCATGTGCTTCGAAGATAGCAAACAGAGACAACCAACCACACAATTCGCGCAGTGTTAAAGAAAAAGGACAATCTACGACACAAAATGCATTGCTACGTCTCGAGGCCAAGTGGTCGTTGTTTAATTAGTGCATCGTTTCGCATCCCCTCGATGCTGGGAGAGACAATGTTTATCTTCAGCTGTTATGAGATTAGCTTAATTTGCAATAACAGACCTTCAATTTGCCTAGCGAAATATCTTTGGGCAGAATCTGGTCCCTTGTCATAACCGTTTTCGTTCCCTCGTGACAACATTGACAAACATTTTAATGAAAAAAAAATAATACAAATTAGGATGCAAAATAAGTATATTTAGCTATAATATTAATAAGTTATTTAGTTGTTTTAAGATTAAATTTTAAAACGGGTAACTTATTTCGTAATGACACCATTGAGTGGTGTTATTTGTGTGACTATGACGTCATTTTCAATAACGGATTATTGAAATCAAAATTCAACGTAATTTTTTTTTAAACCAGAAAATTAAAATAATATTAATAAGCTGCTATAACATATTGGAATTATAACGTTCATGTTACCGGCAATGCATGCAATTGCGATTTTTGATCTTTTTCGAGCGTTGGCATTATTTAGTGAATACCTTCATCTTTCTAAATCACATATGGGGGTCTTGGATGCATATTAAAAAAGTTAAAAATCGGATAACTTTGAAAATGAAATTCAAGATCACTTCCGATAGCAGCATTAGATCAGTCATGGTCGATATATCCAACGATAGTCTAACCAAACATTCATCGAAGGTGGACGACTTAGGCGACTCACCCTGTATACTACTGTATTACTTTTTTCCAGTTGCTCAAATTCAGAACGTATCCCATCCATTTTTTTTCAAAACTTAACAAAATAAGGACGACTCTAACCAACACACACCCAACTATAAATAGTTATATTTTTATCATATATTTTAGGTTATATGATATGTAGTAGTTTATAGTCAAGTATACTGCACAAAAAATACAAAATAATACGAGACAAACAAAATACTTGGTGATTTGTTTCAAACTTACAAACCCTATACAGGTGATTAACATTAATTTCTCCTTTTTTACGCTCGCTGTTCAATCAAAAGCTGTTTCGGGTAAAGTATCTAACTATTCCTAACTATTCTTTTTCCCGTTTCACTTCTTCTAGTTATCCCTAGTTTCGATGTTGTACGGGCACTACACTCACTGTAGTAAAGGAACCTCTTTCTCCACCTTCTTTCGTAGCTCACACCTTCATTTCTATACAATGTATCTATAGTTCGACCCCCGAGTGTACACTACTACCACTACGTATACCTTTCTCGTGTATAGAATTGTCTCTATAGTGTTTACTACTTCTTCCTATAAGTGTCTTCAAGTGCACTAACTACTGTTTTTTGAACATAACGAAACCAAAAAAAAAAAAAAAAACAAACTAAAAAGTAAACAATATTATTTTACATTTGAAGCAAGCAATATTATCAGTAAGCCATAGCCTATCCTTATATATATAATTCTCTAAGGTAGACCCCATCTTTCTAATTCACGCAGGTTTACTATAGCAACCAGGGTAAACAATGAAATCCACGGGATCGCTAGCTGGCGTATGTTACGCCAGGTCAATCATCTAGTTTTTTAAATTGTTCATAAGATCCATTTTTTTCTGATGAGAAACTTCTTAGAGTACCATACTTAGCAACAAGATGGTTTTCTATGTTATGCTACCGTTTTGTTTTTGGAAAATCCAGAAGTAGTAAAGTAACAAATTAGAAATAGTACTGAAAAAAACAGTTTGATGTAAAAATGTCCTGTTTGAAGAAAAAAAAAATAATAAATGTGGCTTATCATTATATTGCTCGGAGCGCTTCATTTATTTTCTTTGGTTTTCGTAATGTGTTCAATCCATTCCCAACTTCACACCTTCGTTGTACGTAGATAATAATGATAATGATGATACAACAGACTCTCGATAATTGATCGAGTTTACCAATTACCGAAATTGGTACGCATATACTGTACATGCATTATATGACAAAATATATACTCAAAATACTGTACTCACTTGTGTATTAGGATTATTAATACATAAGTAGCATTATTAGGTTTTTCATATACTGTACATAATACATTTTGCCGGTGTAATGTAGACTACAAGTTACTATAGCCTACATTCCGCGCTTATTAATTCATGTACAGTGGAATTCGGTTATTATAATCACGGATAATGTTATCAAATCGGCTATTGTTTTCATTATCAGTCTGTTCCTACACAGTTCAATGATTTATTTCATTCGTTTAACGTTATCAACCGGCTATTTGTTATCAAAAAACACTGGTCCCAAAGTGATCACAATAACCGGTTTTTTGTACAAGTACTGTATTTTGCTTTAACAATTAATATCTGGTGCATTTTAACGGAATGTACAGTTATAGAACACGTTATTCGATGTAGAACAAACTAAACGAAAAACCGCCAATTACCCGGCGACGCCAATTATCGAGCGGCAAATTATAGAGAGTCCGTTGTTGCAATTGTTCACGAAAAAAAAAACACGTAAAACTGGTGTTTGGTAAGTTGTGTTGTTAACCGATAAAATCGTTTATTTCTACTTCACTATGTTCAGCGGCCGGATTGAGCAAGTTTGCCCGACTTGCTCGCTCCGTGACCCGGAGTCGGTCAGCGATTGTGCAGCAATTTTCCTCGCACCTTCCCGCAGTCAAAGATCAGAAGCAATCCAACATTGCACACGTAAGTGTCATGCCCCAACCATTAAAAATATTTTCCATCCAAAATCGATTTCTTTAACATCGTTGCCTTATGAAACGTCAATGTACGGAAAAGTGCTCAATGGCTAATGAAAGGTTTCACCAACTGCATCTTGGTGGAACTTGTTCATTAGGCCATTGCGCAAAAGCCCAGACACTAAGACATTGCCTTAATGGTTGAAAGAAAAATGGTGGTAGTGTTTCCAGACTCCGCTAACGTGGCCATTCTCTTCTGGAACGAAAAGTCGATTGTCGTCGTAACTTATTGTCTTTGACAAATGGTTCCAAAACTTGTAAGTCTTGCGCCTACTATTGTGTATCCGTAGCATTCATACTCAGGTATCGATTTTGGCGACGGAAAAGATGACTTTTCCAATCCAATCGTAGCCATGCCTTTGAATCGTATCGAGTTTTAGCGTCTCGAGTTTGTCTTTGAAATTGAAGAAGATTAACTTCCGGAAGGCAATGCAGTCAGTTTCTTTTTCTTCAAATTCTCTTCGGTACATTAAAGTGAAGATAGGCTCATTCACGTGTCGTATAACAAAAACCAACTTGGGTATTGTCTTCGTGTTTGGCGAAAAGGAATTGGTGCCAAAACAATGATAAAATTACAGTACAGACAGTCTTCGATTCGAACAAAGATTCTGAGAATTTAAATTGAAGATCGCATAAAAATGGAGAAAGAAATATAACGGACAATTCTACAACAAATAAACTGTTCCAAACATGGCGTACACGTTGCAAAACAAAAGCAGCCAGTGCAGAGGAGTTCCGCCACTTCAGTACCACTACACTCGCATAATAGCGAATTTTTTGAAAAACATTGAGAGAATATGTCTCTCGCACACAGAGGACTTTCTGTACTTCCAAAATTTTATCATTAGTTGAAATAGATGTAAGGAATTTTTATCATTAGTTGAAATAGATGTAACAAGTTTTATCATTAGTTGAAATAGATAGTTTTGAGTAGTTGAATTTAGTTAAGAAATTAGTTGGGTAGTTAATTTGAAAAAAATATGAAACAAGTAATAGGAAAAAACTTCGTTTCTAATACAACCTCTTAACCTGGCTTGATACTGTTTTTGTTGTTTAACCAAATTTAAAAATTTTTTGAAGCAAACACGTAGAAAGATATTTTTGTTGATTTGTGTTACGTGTTTATTCCAACGGATTCACAACAATGAATGATTAAACTGTATTTAGCAAACTATACATGTCATACTTATACTTGTAAGTATGTATGTATGTTTATTTATAACGATCCCGGATTTGGCTTAACAATGCTTGAAAAGAAGTATGTGGTTGTTAGCGTTAGCAACACTCTACCAGAAAACTGCACTTTCACGTAAAAGTTTCTCGAAATTGACACGATATCGATCCGTCAAAATTTAATAAAATAAAATGTCCCGCAGACTGTGTCTACGTTTCAATTTTCAGCTTCCTGAGATATTGGAAACTGGGTCAAAATAAACTGCAAAGATGTTGAAGTGCGCGCACACAAACTCGCGCGCAGTGGTCAAGCCAAGTTAAATAAAAGGTTGTAAAAAATAGTCAGGAAATTGAAGTTCAGGAAAAAAAACAACCCATTTATCGTAGAAATAAAAATAAGCTTTTATATTTGGACATGTGTAAGGTTGTATAACGATATATTATTATAAAGGGTTACTAGAATATTTCCCCGTATTTTCCCACAAATAATTGCGCTCATCTCATTTTTATGTTTTGCTAAACGTTTATGCGCAAACAATAGTGCAGCATGAAGTACATAGCATAGTACAAGTTTCACATTTTTTTGGACAAATACAAAATATGTTTGTTAAATAACCAAATTAATAGTGTTTTTAATGATATTATGTAAAGTTATATAAAGTTAAAAAAGTTTAGAAGAAAAAAAATGAAAGAGGTCAAAGTTCAAAGTACCGAATAAGAGGTGGATAATTAAAGCTCATTTTGACACGACAAACTTTTTTTAATCAAATTCCATCGATTCCAACTGTTTTTCTGACGCCATGCACACGTCCGGGCTCATTTTCGTGCTTTTGTTGTGGTTCGTTGCTTGACCGAAAGCACAAAATAGCTTGTTTTGAAGCGATTCATCAAAAACGTGCAGATCTCTGCACGTTTACAGTGAATCGCATCAAAGCAAACTGTTTGCATTTGAATTCGCCATGTTTTGAGGCAAGTCGCTTGAAAACGCGCTTTTCCCACTGCGATCAGCACGTTTTCGGTGAATCTCTTTAAAACAAGCTATTTGCTCTTGGATTACGAAAAGGCGCTCGGACGTGTAAATGACGTCAGAAAAATAGTTGGAATCGATGAAATTTGATTTAAAAAAGTTTGACGTGTAAAACCCGATGGCGGATCTACTATAAAAAAACAAAACAACTAAGGAAGCTTAAGCCTTAGGGGTCCCCAAAGTTTTTCAAGTTTTAGCTACTAGCGACAAATCTAGCCACTTTTATTACTAGCTACATTTTGAGCTTTCAGATATGTTTTCACATTTTTTTTTTGCAAATTAATTACTAGCTAACATTTTGTTACAGTTTTGAGTTTTTAGAGATATATTTTCACAATTCAAATTAGTTTTGCTACATCTGACAATTTAGTAAAATCTAACGACTTTTCGCTTAACAATTTATCGACATTTTGCTACTTTTCGCCTAGCAATTTGTCGCAAAAATTGCCGCACTT
>JAQIWH010005938.1:0-13712 GCA_034695005.1 Cryptops parisi
TATCTTTACACTTGTATTTATAAAATTGCATATAAACTGTATATAAAAGATAATTTTCAGACACCTTGTATATTATAAATGTTGAATTAATAGCAAAAATTATCAATTAAATACACATTGTGTGATGGTTAACATAAGCAGGGTGTTCAAATTTGACTCGGATTTTTTTTGTATTTATGCTACGGCCAAAAAATCCGGTTCAATTTTGAACTGACGTTATCAACATTAATTTTAATTTTACAAAAATTGTATTTTTCGATGAATTCAAAACAGAGCTTAATTCATCTAAAAGTGATAAATTTATAATATTCATCACTATATTATCGTGATGAATAATCATCGTAATGTAAATTTTAGTTGGATGATTGAGGTGTCTTGGGATCCGTCATATTCTCACAAGTGACACTGGCTATATGGCATCAATGAAACATTAATATGGCAGTATATAAAGATTATGCATACAAAAACTTGGTGGATTTTGATGAATGAGGTGTCTGTCGTGTCTGTAGATTCGTTTTAGTGTATCGAGTGTCATTTCTTAACATTAAAAACAATATGGCTAACGCTATATATGGTAGTATATAAAAAAGTATTTTTAATGTACTTGTTGCAAGAGCAAAAGTATTGTTGGTGGAGCATCGTCCTTAGTATTGATTTCAAACGAGATGACATTCGACAAATGCTGATAAAAGTCCTTGACGAGAAAGATGACACGGTAAAAAGATTCCAATTCCATGATAAAAATTCATCGTTTCCCTTCTACAAAACTTACAACTCGATGATCGATATTTTTACAACGTACGTTTTCATTTTTCGTACAAGCTCCTTGTTTGTTTTTCAATACAATACAAGTACATTTAAAAATTACTTGTTTTTTAAAAAACACGCTTTCAAAATATAGTTTGACTTTAGGCGAATTTAGATTTATGCGAATGATTAAATTGATGTTTTTCATTGTAATACCACCGGTATTCGATTGATGGGAGCTTCGAGTAAAAATTCTAATTTATTGGATTTCTGCAATTTTTCATTCGATTAGTGCGATTGTTTTGTTGCCGTTTACGAATTTATGCGGTACTCGCTTTATGCGATTTTTTTTTTGGAACGTATAATATATAAAATCGTAAAATAATAAATAAATATCTAGTATTACAAAAAAAACAACATGCAGCGTTATATCACAAAATTGACACCGGGGAAATGTTTACATTGTAGTAGTAAAAAAGGTGATAGAGTAATGTGGGTGTGTTTATAAATTATATGGAAAAGGAAATTTTTGCTTTCTATGACCATAGGATATGAGGAAGAAGGAAAAGGTGGGATAGAAAGAAAGGTTGGTTGTTGGGTTCATATTTCGTCTCGGTGCCAGGTGGGACTGACCGCCAATGTTCACGTGCAATTTTGCCACCCGTCAAAATATCTCCAGGGCGATGGCGTCTACCTACCTACTACTACTACTACTACTACTACTACTACTACTACTACTACTACAACGTTAGTTAGTACGAACAGGTGCGCCAAACCGAATCCCGCCCCTGTAATTACATACTTGGCCGCAAAGACAACGTCCATAAACCCAGTAGTAAGAACGTCCATAAAACTCTGGTTTTTGGTGTTTATTTTATTTTTACGTTTATTTATTTATTTTTTTATCATTATTATTTTTTTATTCGTTGATGAACTTCACTGCAGTGTTTGTTAGAATATACCTTACAATAGAACTTGAAAATGTCAATTATGAATACCCATATATAATATACAGCGTGATATTTCTAAAAAATTATTTTTTTTAGATAAATAAATAAATAAATTAATAAATATTTTTATTTAAAGTTCGATTAAAGAAATTACCCTTTATATACATTTTTCTGAATCATTGTAGTGTTTGTCTTGTATTGTTATTTCATAGCATATTCAACCTATTTTAACATGTGTTACTTACATTGCAATTTTCTAAAGTATTTAAATTAAATTACAATACTTTCAAATGTATTTGAAAATTTTCATAAATAACCTAAATTAGTACTGGACACAATATTTAATATTTATCATTAATTTGCATACTAAGAAAGTTTAATGCTTATAATAGACTTAAATTACATGAAACACATTAATAACTATTTGTTTACAAAAGTGCAGTATATCCACTGAAATGTAACAGTATATATTATTTTTATTTATTCGTACATAAATAAAATGCTGGTTACTTTGTTTTTTTATCAGGGTTTTACTGTATTTTGCTATATAGTGTTTTTTTACATGTTATTATTTTATTAAATTATTATTATATTAATATTTATAATGAATTTACTGTTTTATTTGTTATTTATTTTTATGAGAAATGTCGAAATCATTAATTCAATTATTTATTATTTTTTGGTATATCGATATCGAAACTGTATCACGCCTCACAGGGTCAAAACATGGAAACTATTTTTGGTTTAAAATTTGAAAAATTAAAAACTAAACATCACTCTTGATGATAACCTGAAATAACATTACAAATTTGGCAATTTTTAGTGTAAATTTAGGGATATAAAAAAATTTTTTTATTGAATCTGCAATATAACCATTTTTTTTTAAATATTTCTCGTTATATACGAAATTGAAATCATTATTGTTTCATATTCAGTATTATTACATTTATAATATTACAATTTATAATTTTTAAAACATAATTAACAATAAAAAAACATGCATGAGTAATAAATATGAATAAAAATTTTATTTTATAATAAATTATAATATTAAAGCATTTTGTATTGTTTTAAAGTACTTTAAAAGTTAGTTTCGCTTAAAACAGTCCGTGTGGCGCCATCTGCCATTAAAAAGAACAATTTATTTTATAAGGTTTCATTTTCGTTTAAAACAATACATGTTGCGTCATTTACTTTCGAAACCAAGAGTTATAATTGTTTTAAACATTCAATTTGATTATAATTGCTCACTTTATAGCTTTGTAAATTAATTTTTTATACTTAATTTATGAAACTATAGATCCCATGCATTAACCATAAATTAATTATATTTTTACATATATTTAATATGTTACCTTTTTTTTTTTTTTACATCAAAATTGTTTTTATGTCCAAGTGTTTAAAGTTTTAAATTACATCCCGTTTTTGTCTCTTAATCACAAATTTTTTATTTTGTTTAATGTAAATTTTTTTTGTTTAAAAAGATATTTTTTTATGCCATTTGCGGGCGTACTGTAGTTCCATGCAAATTTCTTGTCTTCTTTTTAGCATTTTTTGTGTCTGTTTTTGTTCGATTGTTCCTTTGGAATGCAATGAAATAATTAAATTATATTTAGTTAAATTAAAATAAAATTTTATATTTTATATGTAATTGTATACTAATAATCGTACATGCTTCTAGCGGTAGATGGCGTCATGTATACCGTTTTGAGTGAAAATGAATCCTAAAATGTTTTAAGTGAATGTTTTAATGGTAGATAGCGCCACATACACTGTTTCAAGTAAAATCGAAAATTGAAACTATAGTTTTATATATGAAATATAGTTTTATATAAGAAATGGATCTACGTTGTGGAATATCCTTTTTTTTAAGTGCAGTATACATCAAAAATTTTTAATCCGTTTCAATTATACGGAATATTAATGACAATTTTCAGTGTCAGAATATCGTCGAATTGACGAGCATTTCACTACAGTAAATAATGCAATAGTTTTATTCTTGTTGATTTTTCAACTTTGATACCTTTTTATTTCAATCAAAATAGATTATTTTTGTTTATGTGTTATGACTTTGTGGCGTGTATAATAAAAAATCAATATCAGTTAATTCAATAGGATAGAATTCCATTCGACTCTACTCAGTCGCCCTCTATGGGCCTATGGGTGAGGGGAAAAAATCAAAAGAAAAGTCGGCATGGCGGGTGCGAACAGCTCTTCGTTGGCTTGTTTGTGTTGTTTGAAACGTTATTTCTCGGGTACGGGCTTCAATAATAGGTCTACAGTACGTAGAGAACAACCCACAGTCGTTTTGGATACAAGTCATATGGGTAAATATGGTTCAACAAAAGTACTATACATTTCAATGATTAGAAACCAATGTATCAAGCGGGTGCTCGATTGTGTTCTTCATCAACTGTTTGACATGAGACGGAAGTCGGTTCATAAAAATTATACATTTTTTATTTTATTTACAAAAAATATATATATATCAAATATTCTATACAATCTATTGTTTAATTATAATGGTCGATTATGACACTTATGATTATCGTCATTGAGTTTGTGCATTGGCAGACGATGATTGTCAAATGGTAACTTTCAATATCCATCACATAGGAATGACATGGAGGATGATTTTGAGCCATTGAAAACATAGAAAAATAAAATTCATTGAAATATAAAATATTAAAATAAAATTTCAAATCATTACATCATTGGGGGAAAGTGTACTTTTAGGTCCTTTTCAAATCAATATAAATTGGTGTTTATATACTGTGTCATCGTAACTTGACACTCCTAGACTATGGAGTTGTCAATAATAAATTGTGAAATATTAACACTGTAGTTAATACATTAACCCTGTTTTCATCTTCAATTCAGTTGCAATACATTAACGGCGTTGTTTGTTTATCTTGAGATTTTAGAGATTCTATTCCATCTTTTTCGTATAGTACTCAATTATGGATTAAGAAAATTGTGTATAACTTTACATTATTCTTTAATGGGTTGGTTTGTACTTAACTATTGCAACAGTAATGTTTGACAAATGTGATTGGTATGTTATCAGTTTTATATTTTTCTTGACGAATTTCTAATCTGTTGTCATTTATCTAAGATGGCTATCCCACGTTCTTGTTTTCCACAATATCGAATCGATGATTTTTAAAAAGAAATCAGTGTGAAAAATAATTATTAATTTTATACGAACAGTCCAAAGGAACCAAATATTACAAAAAAATATAATAACATATTTAACGTGATGTTGATGGTCGTCCTATTGCTCGACAAAGAAACAAAAGTAAACAAGTGAATGATTATCGTTGAATAATTACAACCTATTTTTATATGGATCAAATATAAATTCTATCATCACGAATGAAAAGTGATGCAAAATTATTTTATAGATTTTTATTTATTTATTTATTTATTTATTATTGATTGGTGACATTTTCGCTTGCATGTAGGCTCTTAAAAAATACCACCCTAAAAGATGTTGTTTATCAGAACCATTGATCATTTTCACTATCTTGTCAGAATGACTGAGCGTTAGTGTAGTCGTGTTGAGCGAATTTCAATTTTGGTTTATTTATGGTTTATAGGAAATGAAGTTGTGATTGTGAAAAATGGACGAAGGATTTGTGGTGGCGGAGCGGCACTAGCCAACGTACCGATCGTACAGAACAAGGCTTATTACGAAGTGAAACTACAGCAGTGTGGTATAAAATTATTTTTATTTACAAATTTATTGATAATTTGAAGAGTATTCATTTGTGATTATACTTTTTGCTGAAAAACACACAATCTTGTAAAAGTTTGTGGAAATTTTGTAGTTTCGTGTCAGAACCACAGTGGCGCTGGAGTCGGGTCATTTTACAAAATGGCTATTTTGAGCGACTTAGTATGGGTTGGGTGGTGGCATGCAGAAACGATGCAGCTCACATTGGGGGGGGGGGATGTTGCAGATCACTTAGTGTGATTTTAGACTATCGCCTAGACATTTTTTAATTGAATTGTCACCTGACTCGTCTATGGTGGACCACCCTGTAAAAAATCATTCTACTCTCTCTACTTGTATCAGGTGTTTGGGGAGTTGGTTTGGCGTTGCCCACCACCGACTTGAATAAAGTACCTCTTGGGAGGGATCCCGACAGTTGGGTGTTGTGTTCCGATGGAACCATCAAACACAACGGTGAAGACAAATACAAGTTACCCGATATCCCGCAGGAAGGCGACATCATTGTAAGCCAACGTTCAATTCATTTTCTCTCTCGCTCGATTTTTTTGTAACCAATGTTGTGTCGACATTTTAAGGGTGTGACGTTCGATCATGTGGAGTTAAATTTTTATTGCAACGGAACCAATCTCGGCTGTCCATTACTCGGAGTCAAAGGAACGTTGTATCCCGTAGTTTATGGTAAGGGTTTTTTTTTCTTCCCTCGATCGGTTCGTTGCAGTGTTTTATTCATATTATCATCATCATTATCATACACAGTCGACGATGGAGCGATCCTCGATGTTCATTTTCGAGATTTCTTCCATCCACCACCGCAGGGATACGAACGCATCTTGATCGAGCAATCTCTCTTATAGTTTGCTAAAAAACAAACAAACAAACAAACAAAACGCAAAAATCGTGCAGCGTCAAATTCCTTTCCATCGACTGGCAACGTGACAATTTTTCACATTATGTTTGAGAATCTATAAAAGGTTGACAAAACCTTCCCATCCTTTTGAAATAACTAAAAAAAAAAAAAAACACAAACCACCCTCTATAATATATAATATATCAAATAACACCAAATAGATTTTATCCCTATTATAACGATATTAATTATTATATAACGGTTTTTTTATTTACCTTTATATATATATATTTTTTTTAGTGCATGACGTTGACGCTTTTTCTGTGTATAATTATGAAAGGTTTATAATTTACGATTGTGAGAAAAAAAAAGTAAGATTTAGCCTCGAAGGCGATGCATTTTGTGATTAATTTTTTTTTTTGTGTGTAAAAATAATGTCAATGTAAATAATCAAACGACTGTGAATGTGAGGTGATCATGGGTCATATCGAGATGTCAAGATTTATCATTATTATTATTATTATAGTAACTTATAAATGCAAATAAATGTGATCTAAGAAACTTGTACGCTGACGTCGTTTCCCCATTACTTTCTGTTTTTATTTTTTTTTTGTGATTGAGGAGGCTAAAAGGGTTTTTTAATGTGACTTATGCTAAAGTACATATAGTTAAAAAACATTATTCTATATTTATTTCACTGATATTTTATTCACAGTGAAATTTTCCATTAAAATTTTCACTACTAGGGCGTAGCGCATGAACTTAACTGTTTATGATCATGGTTAACAATGAATGGTATTGTTTACTAGTAGAAAAAAACCTGTCCATCGACCAGCACCTGGCATCATCTGGTGACAACATTAACAAACATTTAGATTTCCAGAACTTAAATTGAATTGAGCTAATAGGTAGGACAGATTTACAGGCAATGTATAGAATCCAGGCATTCTATAGAATGACTAGCTTCATTTGTTAAAAAAGAAATAACATCTTGTATCAAAGATTGTAACAAATGTTTAGGTTAGTTTGCAACAATTTGTCTAAAATAAAAACAAAAAAAATTTAGGCGTAGGTTAAAACTAAATTCATTGTCTAAACCATTGGCAATGCTTGTAAGATTTAGTGAACAGTATTAGGATTTTAATGCTTGTTCAAACTTTAATTTCCATACGACTTGCAAAAATGGAATTATATAAAATATGAATTCATTGATTGATATAATGATCAGTGATTTTGTTGACGTCGTCTCAGGATAACGTCGTGAGGGCGGGAAATGCGTTTTGCTTGCTCACGACTAATTTCTGATGTTGGTGCGAGATGTAACCTTTGATTTTGCCCTGTTTCAAAACAAATTATAATGAAACATGACAACTGTGTAACAAAAACAACATTCATCCATCGATAACCGTAATGCTACTTACTTCGTAGATCAAGTTGGCAGCGATGCAGTTAACTTCATCGATGTCGATGTCTTGTACCTATCGTTCAAACCAAAGAGGTTTCATAAATTCAAAGCATGACTTTGATGTTCACATTTGTTTACAGTGGAAAATTAGTTGTCACCTGTAAAAATTTCAGAGATACCAAATAGGCGTCGAGTGGAATTTGATGCGTTTTCAACAGCATGTAACTAATGGAAATGAGGAAAACAAGGAAATTCATTGCACGGTATTTGACCATAAAAATTCAGCGTTGCTACTGGTCAAACTATAAACTATTTAAAGTTGTCACACTAAACAAGAAGACGTCGTCTTTTTTTTCCAGAAAAATATAATTGAGAAAATTAAAAACGTAGAACAACATAACGTACACTTTTTTGAACAGGTTACGGTACGTGATGATCTTTAGTTTTTCGAGCATCAAATAGATGCCACATCTGATGAAAAACACCTCATTTTTTGACATGGCTTCGTTTAGTAGTAATAGATTTCCTTCCCTGAAATTTAAAATTTAACCATTTAGTTAACGTAAAAAATTTTTGTCTTACCATAAAATTTTATTTTATACGTAAATAACGTACTTGACAGCTTTGACAACTTCGGAAAATTGCATCAGGTCGTATTTTTGGAGCAGATTGGAGGCCGGCATGTAACCCTAGGAATTTGTCCAAAAATATTTTCATTATAATTATAACAGAAATTTCAGGTCGGAATTTAATTTGAATAAAAATATTTTTTATATCAATATTTATAAGAAAAAATTCATTAAAATTATTTTTAATATCTTACAAGAAGCATTTTGACGGGAATCAGGTAAATGAGGATGAGACGTTTGTTTTTCGTGCTTAGCGAATGGCAGTGTTGGAATGCGTAGGTCAAGTATTCGTCGACTATGGCGATGAAAAAAGAGAAGCGATGAGTACAGGGTGTCATAAATTATCACCACTTCCGTTCATTTAATGAACACCCTATAATTTTGATAAATTTCGCTCGTTAAGGTTGGAATCGAGGCTTACCGCGTTTGAAATCGCTGTCGAACATGGCCTTTCTTCCAACGTAGTACCTGGATATCGTGGAATGTTAGCGATTGGTTGTATCTGAATTTGACGAAAACATTTGTCTCCGACGTACCTGTAAGTGACAAGCTGCGACTTGCTAAATTGGTCCTTCAGCGACGAGCTGTCGATCGCTCTGATTAACGGTTTACAAAGATGTAGTTTATTGATCTGCAATTATAGAATTTTAATACATAACTGTGTTTTAGCAAATTATTCATTTATTTATTTATTTATTTATTAACTGTATTCTTGTATTAACACTCACTTTGAAATAAATTTTGAACAACTGGTTAACCAAGTTGAGCATTCCCCACCGTTTGGTGTCTTCCATCGACGAACGGCTGTAGGAAACAAAGTTTAATTATCATAATGTTATAATTTAAATGTATAGAAGAAATTTATTTTTTAAATTACTAACTTGTCACTTGCGCAGACTCGAAAACATCCCATGAGCAGATCAGCGGCTTTCTCGAGCGTTTCTCCCGGCTTACTTTTGGCTTTCTGGTTCATCTGAACGTCGGCCTAAATTAAAACAAAAATGATCCATCGTTCATAACCATTGTCATCCTCTGAAAATTGCACATCGAACGTTAGCAACGTACACTAAGAGCGAATTTTCTGAGATCCAAGCAAACGACGTTCATAATGGGTAGCGGCCAGTTTTCGTCCTTCAAACTCTGTAGAATCTTAGTGAACGACGTGAAGCCAAGTTAAGGTTAATTGTGTACTAGTCATTTTTTGTTTTGAATGTTTCACCTCAATTCCACTTCGGAATTTAGTGCTGCAACCTACTTGAAGCAAACTCTTAAAAAAAAATGTCAACCAGGCTAAGTTGCATTTTTATTTCAAACTATTAAGATGACGTGCAACAAAGGATATTGGACGACGATGGATTGACACCTATACGCTTCCACAAAGTCATGATTGCTCACCGCCCATACGCACCTATGGTAAAATGACAAACGTTACCGAATAACACTTCCTACTTCAACACATTTCAACATTAAGCATAGGATTTTGAAGTTTTAAAAAACCTAATATGCGCAGCGACGGTTTCTTCGAACGGCGGGTCGATGATTCGTTCGACAACTTGTTCGGGTCGTTCCAACTGTAACCGGTGGTTAGCTATGTGAGCATGTTGAAAGGACAGAAGTTCCTGAAAATAAATGGGGAATAGGACAGATTTTCATTTTTATAATGCACATAAAACACCCCCCCCCCTGTCCACATGTTGCTAAATGCTACAACAGTGTATACATACCGATGCTGTAGTGCCATCTCTGTTGTTGAAACTATCGTTAATCTGCAGGAATAATTAGTAAATGAGTATCCAATTATGTTACAAGCTCATATTGGTTAATTATGATTGAAAAAAGTGGTTTTGTTTACCTGTTGTAGATACTGATTGACCGAAATATGCGCCATTTTGGCTTTTTGAAAGGTTTCAAAAAGATTCAGTTTCGAGTTTTCGATTGTGTTGATTTTTACTGACCCCTTGCGTCAGGTTCTTTAAGCTTTAGATCTCATCCACAGCCTCCAGCTTCCATCCTATGTTGTCATGGAGATAATGCGACCTCACGATTTTCGCATAATTTAATTTAATTTAAATAAAATAATCTTTCTAAATAAAACCCAAAAGTGGCTTTGTTTTCGATTGCTGATTGGTTGATGAATTTAAAAGTTTAAACAAAACGGCAACAATGACTCAATTAATCAATGTTATTTTTTTAATTGACATGAAATTCTCGCGCTATCTCTGTATTGTTGTGTCAGGTTGTAGACATTCAAATTTCAAATAGCATTCGTTTATTTTTCAGCGGGTTAAAGCTACTAAATAAATCAATATAAAAACACGTAGGCCTATAAATTTTAGATTTTGTACTTTAATTTTCAAACTCCCTCTTGGTTTTTCTAGTTTTGATATTTAAATTTACTTTATGCAATCTCACTTTTCGCATAAATCAAGCCCAATGAATAAAACAAATTTTGTATAAATTTTGAATTTTATGTTTTTTTTTCTACGTATTTTTAATTGGTACTTGTGTCTTGACCTACACCGTTGACTCGTTGATTACCTAGGTTATAGGTTCGATTATAGTAAAAAAGTCAAAAAAACAAGAAAAAAGGAAAAAGACCAAAATAATTTCATCTTTTTTCCTTTATTTACTTTTGACTTCTTTGTTTTGATTTTCTTCTTGTATTTTTTTGACGTTTTTTTCTTTTTCTTGTTTTTTGGCTTAATTTCCTATAATCATGGGTTCGGGAAAGGGTAGGTCAGGTTTATTTGCTTTTCTAACCTAACCCTGTCCCCTATGATAACAAGTAACCAACGAACAGTTCCAAAAAGTTCCGAATTACCAAAATATAAAAAATGGTATTTGCATATTATATTATATTATATTATATTATATTATATTATATTATATTATATTATATTATATTATATTATATTATATTTAGGTTGTGTTACCATGGTAACCTACGTTGTTAACGATTAGCATTCACATTCTTGATTTACATTGTTAACGTTAAAGCGTTCTTTATGTGCTGACCTGTTTCATATTAGAATGTCGTCAAGCTATATCCAAATTTTTCGTTACAAGGTATATTAATTATTTGTAATAACACCTAAATTCCTCGAAAGGTAATGGATCTAACTAGTAACTGTTTACTATTTATTTATTTATTTTTATTTATTTATTTATTTATTTATCATAGCCTAAAGTGAAAAAGAATAATCATGGTTTCTTAGCACCACCTCAACCACCTCCAGATCAACGTCAGCTTACTATGTGACAATTTTTTTTTAAAAAATATCTTAAAATAAAATATGTTTTTATTAATAATATATATTTTTCTATTATCTTATTTTAAAATTTTAATTCATAGTTTATGTGTTTCATTGCAATAGTGTCTTGTTGTGGGAACAATTGATTCTGGAAGTACTTCGCCTCTTAGCGATCTTTTGTCTGTTTTTCATCTTCATTTGGTTATCGTACCTTGTTGTCTCCAGGATTGAATTCATGTAACATTTTGTTGTTCAAATCATCATTCAACTTTATGGGTGTTGTAATAGGTGTTTTATTTCTGCAGGCATGGTGCAAGCACTGGATTACCAGTCTTCGTGCCTGATGATAAGCCCTCCTATGGACCAGGTGCCTTATGGACTTCTGCCTATAGCGTTGTTTATTGCGTCGGTCTAGCGCTGTATGCACATTTTTATGGGATATTCCGATGAACTCACCACCAGCAAAACTAGTCATTTTTTTTTTACCAATATAAATTTTAACACAAAGTTCTAATTTTTAGAATTTTTGGTTGGGATTACAAATGTATTGGAGGTTTTGCTTACCATAGATAAAATTGAGATGTATTTGTTTAGAGATGTCGGTTTGGGTTGTAGGGCGATTTTTTATTGACAGAAACGGAAGTAGATACTACCTAATCTTTGCTTTAGTTTGAAAGATATGGTGAAGCGTTTGGCAAATAAAATGGCATTATCTAAAAAAAAAAGCTTCATTTTTGTTTATAATTGTCTTGTAAACCACATTAAATGAAACTGACAATTTCGAGCGGTACGTTTGTCAAGCTTTTATACTCTTAAACTGAACACACTATTTATACGAAATTACTGCACAACGTTATTTTCAACTAAATCAAAATGTGTGGAAAAATCAACTATGAGAAAGTGCAACCTGAAGGACAAATTAGATCGTCGATGAAGTGTCACAATTTTTATTTCGGTTAGTGTTGTAAAATAGAAATGATAATACAGCTGATGAACTTCCTAAAATATCATATCACTTCACAAACGGTCCGAGAACATCATAGAAAGTATCTAGAACTTTCATAGAAACTTCTTAGAACTTCTCAATCATTTCTATGTAATTTCTCAACGGTTTCTAAAGCCTCGCAGAAAAGTTAAGATAATATACAGTAGTAGATAGCATATTTGATTGTTTTCATTACAACCTATATTATTTAACTTGAGATTTTTAATGTTTCATATCTTTGCGCTTTTGTTTTGGTAGGTTCTCGATGACCTATTATTAGGACACACAGACGTAGTCCGTGGGACATTTTATTTTATTAAATTTTGACGGATCCATGTTATGTTAATAACAAAATATTGACATATAAAAAGTCCTTTTTGATTGTTTAAAATTTGAAAATAAAATACGCACGAACTTGATTTGTACTTCACATTTCAAATTATACCTTGAGTATATTTTGATTTGTTGAGTTACCCATAACAACTATGTGAGTAGTTAATCAACGTCATCATCATCATCACTTACTATTTTTACAGACTTATCACCATGACAACCCACATTGTTAATGTTTATTATTTTAAAATCTTTGTTGGTCATCAAGTCAAGTCATTATATGCCGTTTCCAAATTAAAAGGTTTTAGATCAGAATGTCGCAACCCTACATCCAATTTATGCCATACAAGGTACATTATTTTTTATTTAACATTTTTAAATTATTCGACTTTATAGTAATCGTTTACTGTGGTATATCTTTTTTTATAGCCTAAAGTTAAAAACAAAAAACCTATTTCAATTGTCCATCCATCTCCATCCGATTCGAACCCTTTGAAATGTCTTTGCAATCAGCTATTAAGGTGAAAATTATCTTTATAAAAAAATAAGATATTTCACAATTACATTAAAATATATTTTCTGTATGATATGGCATTTCTTTATGTTTATATACAGTTTAGTTATTTGGTTGCGTAGTCTCGATCTTCAGTTTGAGCGAATGGTTTTGATGTTTATGGATTTAATGCTCTTCTTGACAGTCGTCGATGTCATTTTCATCATGGTTCGGTTGTTGTACCTTGTTGTCGACAGGACACAGCTCGTGTATGATTTTGTTTATATTCGAATTACTTAATTCTATGAGTGTTGTGTGTGTGTGTGTGTGTGTATA
>JAQIWH010005939.1:0-13710 GCA_034695005.1 Cryptops parisi
TTAGTGTGTTGGCCCTTTGTTTGTTTTTTACCAACGCGTGTAAAAGCAGTGTTGAAAAAGTTCAAGCACATGGTGTTTATTAACTCACATTGCCTTGCAATATTTGTCACACTTTGAAGTAGCTCTCTTAAAACAGGCTGTTTCTTTTTGCTTGGTCGTCGTTGAGTTGCTTCGTCTCCCCCAAGGGATAGTGTATTGATCATAATCTTTTTTCTTACACCATATATGACAAAGGAGAGAGACTGACCCTTCGATATTCTTGAAGCGCAAAAACATTCTTGAACCGCACACACCACACAATTATAGTACTAAGATTATAAACTTTTTTCTCATCATTTTATCTCAAGCATATTAAAAGTAACTAAATATTTGTGAACTACAGTACTTACTTGATAAATAAATTCAATGTCCAAACTTAAATCTTGTATCTCGAACACGGCGAAATAAACAGGATAGACTTTTCCTGAACTAGCCCTCATTGTTTGCTGTTTGGTTGATGTGGTCCCGTCCACCATTAAATAAAACTCGATACCAATGTCTTTGGGAGAACTCATAGTGACATCGTTGAATACTGGTTCTGACAAGTAATACTGTAATCGATCGTTCGTCTGGTAAATGGTTAGTGATGATATGTTTGCCAACATTAACAACCAGAACAACTTGAAGCTTCTGGTCGTCCGTGGATCGTTAATCACGTGTAAACGAAACAGTGATTCTGTTTTCTCTTTTTCGGCATCCAGCTCCTCTCTCACAATTTTACGAATTATTTTTTCCATTTACAATTTCAATCTATTTGAGTTTTCCAATTAAAAGTAATCAGTAGATTTTTCACCTATAAAAGTATGCCAAATATTTTGTGACGAAACAAAGTGTGTAACAATATTGCATATGAAATGCTGAAATAAATTTCTGAACTAAAGTATTTGACAATTCCTACAGACTGCTTTGTGAAACGTATAGTGTCGGAATAATTAGCACATCCGTGAGTTGTTTGACAAAATATATTTGTGCAGTATTTTGTTACATCTTGCAGTACATTATGCAGGGTTCTAGTCCAAACCTTCAGCTTCGTGATAAGTGGAAAATATTTATAGCCTACTTTAAAAAAAAACATCATGTTTTTGTAAACGATTTTAAATAATATTTTTTAACTAGTACAGAGTTCATTAATTGCGTCACGTCACTCAATTACCGATTTATCATGAAGTTAATTTAATTTTTAAGTTAAACACTGTAGCTTCCCTGTATAACAGAGCGCATTGCTAGACCTTTTGAAAGCTATGTAGCATAGAACCCCGCTTAACTACAGCTAACTACCGAATACTAATGCGAATGCAAAGTAGATAAAATAAAACCAATATTAAGATCATAAACCTAAAAAAAAGTCAATACAGTTAAATAAGGTTTACCCGTCAACGATGACGTGAAAGCTATTTCTTTTATTAAGCAATTTTATTCTTAAGATTCGATAACGTAAATATTATATCATTGTTTTGGTTTTCCTTGTGTACTAAGTGTACTTTTATACTCTATATTAGTTTCATTTGCGGGTGACTGAGGTGTGAGTTTCTACATAAAAAGCAAAACGATTTGATGGATTGTAATGAATAAGATGTCTATGGATTTGTGTCTGTCTACAGAATGAGAATGACTATATGACGTCAATGAAAAACTAATATGGCGGATGCTACATTTTTTATAAGCGTTATTCTTTAGACTCTCCTATAGGCTAAATGGCTCGTTGGATTTTGATGAATGTAAGTCCATTGATCCGCCTCAGTCTCACGAGTGTCAGTGCTTATATTCTGTTAATTAACAACTAATATGGCAGACGCTATATGCCAATATATAAAGAGTATGAAGAGAAAAATTTAAAAATCAAAGGCCAGTGAGATGAAAAATATTGCACACTATTACTATTACCCTGTGATGCATGTATTTTTTGAAACAGTGTCCAACAAACAATTATAATTTAGTTTTCTGATTATTGCACTAGTGTCTTTACGACGACAAAACAATATAAATTATCGATAGTTCTTACCCGATAAATCTTTTGTGTGCTGTTGATGCTGAAGACAGAGCGACGCTGAGCAAGTTGTGTTGATATCCAATGCTTTAGTTGTAGTTAGGAGTATAATCACATCATCAATCATAGATGTTGAGCATTTTTTTACGTACAAAGTGGTATTGCAGTATTTAATGTTGCTGTTTATTTCTAAAATCAATTTTGGAAATAATAAAATGGTAGAATCCTTATTATTTTTTCATGGAATCAAGCAATCCATAAATGCCTGAAAAAATAAAATTTGTATCATCATACGAAAATGAGATAATACATTAAAATTAGGTCATCTGGTAGTCGAAGTTAATGAAATTTGGACATAAATAATATTTCTAACATATATAAATCTGTTTAATACGATAATCACAATTTTTTGACTTAATTGCTTAAATCAATGCTAAAATTTATAGTCAATCGTACTAAAATTAAATTAAATCGTGCTAAAAGTTATAGTCAAAGTGATAGTCAAGAATTATAGTCAATCGATAGTGGAAAATTTTATCGTATGATTAAATGATAAACTTCAACATGAATAAAATTATTCTTTCTATAAATATTTTAGCTCTGAAAATTTTCAACGTGGAACAACGATTGGTTCACTTTATTTTTACGGTGCAAACATTTCTGGATATTGTCAAAAGAATTATCGATCATCAGTAAGTCTTTATAAGATCGATTATCACTAAAATCTTGTTAGACGTTTTAATATTTATTTTGCATATGGCAATCACTTTGTTAATAATTTATTGATATTGACATTACTGACGTAGATGACTTGCTTAGTGTCTTTATTCATGTTTTTCTTAGTATACTTTCATTCAAAATTTCAATCTATATATACTTAAACCTTCAACTTACTTTATAACATGTAGCATCTTACAATTTTCATTAATTAAAATTATATATAATGAGGAAAACACAAAGGTTTTCCAGAGGTGCTTTGTTTGACTTTGCGGTATCGTATCAGTTGATACAATGTCAATGTACTGGCATCTTGAAGTGCGACAATGATACGAAACAAAGTCACAGCTTTCGTGCGTATTAAATTTACTGCCCTATGGGAATCGAAGTGCAAGCTTTCCCACAATGCTAGTCATGTAAAACTGTCACTTTCGTATCGTTTTTAATATCATCGTATCAAAAGTGGGCGGTGTTGATTCGACATTACAGGTCGAACAAAGCACCTCTGGTGTCACACCACACTGGAACACCATAGACGCATGTTGAACAGATTTTTTTGCAGTTTCAGTGTACATTTTAGGAACACATAGCAATTGTTTGAAAGCAAGTCTGCTCGACTTAAGGATTAGGTTATTGTATTTATCATGAATTATGTTTTTATATGCTTTCATACAACATTGGATCTTATAAAGATCATAATTCATAATCAGTCTATAATTTTGCACTGTATATTATTTCTAAACCTCTACTCACATGAAATTGAATTTTAGGCAATATCATTTTAAAGAAACGTCTTTGAACTATACCAATTGTTTCTAGAACATACTTAGGTGCTGCACCCCATATAATTAGCCCATAGTTAATATACGACATAAGAAAAATAGCATGTCTGGAATTTCAACACTCAATGATCTACAGTGTTTGCGTATATAGCCAGTATATCGAACTATAATTTTAGCAATGTTAGCTACATGGTTATTCTATGATCAAAATTCATTCAAAATTGAACCGAAAATTTTAATATCGGTACAGTATTCTATCCTCTCATTACCCAAATATAAGTTGGGATAAATGGTACCTGTACGAATTAATTTGATGTAATGTCTTACACATATATAGTATATCCACATTTCCCCACATTAAATTTCATATTGTTTAGATCATTTTACCAACATGACGACATCTTGTTGAGCCTTAATATACAGAATATCAATATCATCATTATTAAGGTGAACCAAGCCATCTGTAAAAAAGTAGCATTGACCATCATAAGACTCTAGTAATATGTCATTCATAAATATATTGAGTTTGACAGCGCGAGCCTTGCGGTATTCCTACATTGATATAAAAGTCATCAGAAAGGTGATGTCCACATTTTATACGTACAAGGTGTTTGTCTAAATAATCAATTGCTGGAACTTATTTCTGCATCCAACGTTAGGCGCTGTAGATTGCAAGACATTGTATCACTACTCTGCACTACACAGGTGATCTACTTTAAACTTCTAGATGGTTTATTGCTTCAATTTGAATTTCGGTCGTATTGTTGGGAAAAAATGAAACCTCAGTGGATTCTGACTAAAGAGTTCCCTGGCTACAACTTTTTAAATATGACATGGTAGCTACGACTCATAGTTTCCAACGTAATTTTTGATTCGTAACAATGCAAGGTAAATAAAAATACCACCATTGCATACCATTATGTAGATGTTATTATATCTAAAACTTTACATTTTTATTATAATAGTTTTCCGAATATTTTCATGAAACCGTACTTTGACTGTAAATGCTAGTACGATTATATACTGTCATATTAGATGGAGCTCGCTCCACGTGTCTTTTCAGTTGTTATTTTTCTGTCAGTGATTTTTGTTGTGTGTGAATAAAACTAAGTATGTGTTTATCACCAAGCTATTATCTATATTTACAGTCGTTTCTAGGATACTACAATTATTAATGCTTTCAAGCTATTTTAAGATACACCTGTAAAAAATATTTTTCAATCCTAAGATCATATTTTCCAATCCTAAAATCGATTAGAGACGTTTACACAGGATACTTAAAAGATATGGTTGTTGCCATGGTTTAAGGGTTATCACATATATAGAACTCGCATACATCGAAGAGTATTGAAAAAAAACAACTATTTTTACAAATGTATTTTGATGTATGTTTAGATAAAAGTAAAGATTTAGCGGCTTATCGTCGGAACAGAACTGAAGCGAATAAAGAAGCTTTATTTTCACATGTGGCTGGTTTCTCTATAGCTAAACTCATTAACTCGAGAACCCCCGCGTCATTAACTACAACATCTTTCCCATCCTTTTACTTGAGTGCAAAATCGTCTGGGTCACTAGGGGATTAACTCAACCAAAAGGGTTCAATCTCTGGATGTTGATTAGTGGGTCTGTTGGATTAACGACTATCGCCTCTTATTATATATATACGCTCTTGGGATCGCTTTAAGAGAGCTCGATGTTCATTTAAGAAGATAATGCCTACGAGTTTATCTTATATTTTTGTTAATGTTGTTGCTTGATATTTTTTTTTCTCAAAAGAGAGAGAGAGAGAAGAAAGTGAGGATAAAAGAATATGGGCTCTTGGAAATATTTAATTAAGCCAAAGCCATTAATTACGAACCTGCTTTGTGTGTCGTTGATAATGTCACTTGTCAAGCTCGAACACCGAAACAACTAGAACCGCAAAAGCAGTTCCCATTATACTATGGAAATCTTGTGGTTAAAAAAAATCGGGTAAAACATTTTTTTTTATATATTTTATTTTCTGAATACACGGAATCAATTGATTTTCATTAATTTTTTTTCAGATTAATTCAGATTAATTAATATTTTTAACGTTTGATATTTTACTTTGATTTTTATGTTGATGAAAGTTTGTTTTTTTTTACAGTAAAAATAAGGGTAAAGTGTTACGTTAGGTTGGTGGGTAGAGTTTAGGTGGAAATATTATTTATAAATGAATTGAATATCTTAATGTTGTATTTGTTTGTTTTTTATTGCGGTTGTCAAATCAATACACGTACATACAATAACGAACTAGGCTAACAATATATGATTGTACAGATTTTTGTCGAATTTTTGTCGATTTTACAGTTAATCTAACTTGGTATCTACATTTATAGACACTAAGTTATGGAATCTGGCAACTACACCCATAGACACTAAGTTATGGATGTATAAGTAAAAAAAAAACAACATTAATATTTCATTTATCTTAATGAAAATTTTCTTAATCTCCGTCAACTTGAAGTAAATGTTTACCAAATTAAGAAAAATAACGAAACTTTAATTAACGAAAATTAACGAAAAATATACTGTGTGCGTTTAATTTTCAAACACTCATTAAAATCGGTGTAGTTACTGTAATTAACTATTTAACACAGAATTCGTTCATCTTTCGAAAATAATTTATTTAATTTGTTTAAATGTGAAAAGTAGTTCATGTTTAAATCAACTAAAACAATTGCTTAACTATTACTAATTAAAGCTCAAATCTGTTTATTTATTCGTGAATCTCTCTGAAACACTTTGATGTCACTGTGACCATGGCAACACGACTGTAAACAGTGAGATTAAATAAAATCATGAGAATGAGCTGTTTAAATATCATAACAACAGAATGTAAACAGTAAATGAGCTTAAATAAAATCACATCTATGATTTGCTCATATACAGAGTGAACCAAACCGAATGTCACCAATGTTTAAAGAGCGATTGCTCATGAATTTCTGATGCTAGAGTTCATCGAAACTTCTGTTGTGTATTCAAACTACTGCTATGCATGAGAGCTTAACTCAATATCTTTCAAATAATATATAAATCTATGCTATGGCTTCCATAGTTTTGTTTTGGTCGCATTGGCCGCGTCAATAAACATACTCTTCAAATAAATTGTAAATAATTGTAATAATTTTACTTGGCAAGTTATCAGGTCTGAAAATAAAACCGATTCTCCTCGACTCCATCACTCTTTATTTGAACCCTTTTTGCATTGGTGTAATAATCCTTTAAATCTTCCTACTTTAATCTCATGTGATCTTGAATTTTCTCTTCTCCCAACCCCACATGTTCCACCACCTATACCTTTTACCACCATAAAAAACGCGGTATCTCGTTACACAACTCCTAAGTTTCAGAAACAAGACCCCATGAACAGTTATGTAGTGAACAACTTACTAACTGCTTCACCCCTCGTCATTGCTGCTATCATCGACTTGATAAATCAAACTTGCATATACCCCACTCCTTTTAAAATTGCTTCCATATATCCCAAATACAAAGGAGGACCCACTGATGTTTTTTTCTCCTTTCGTCCTATCGCTTCCTTTCTTTTCTTGGTCAAAGTCATCGACCACATCATTTTTCAAGAGTTGACTAATTTAGCACATCTTATTTGTCACCCAAATACGTTTGGAATCACCAATAATAAGTCTGCCATTTCCCTTTTGCATACAATTTATTTCAACATTATTACCCATTACAATTCAAGATTAAATAACGCTTGCATTGTCCAGACGGACCTCTCCAAGGCCTTCGATACCCTGGACGGGTCTGCAGTCATTCGGGTTTGTGTTGCTCTCGGTGTCTCTACCACTACCATACAAATTCTAAATAATTATTTTACGGGGAGATACTTCCAAATTGGTCAATCTTCTCCTACACTGACACCTTCAAATTGCGGTGTCGTTTAGGGATCTCCCAAAGCACCCCTCTTCTTTTTCCTAGTCGCAAATCAAATTCACAACCTTCCTTTATTTGGTCAAATCTACAATTATGTTGATGATAATTTCCTTATCTATAACTTTCCCAAATTTGAGCATTATATCAATCATAGTTTCATTACATCAGATCTTCAGACCATATCTAAATGGTGTACAACGGTGGGCTTAAAATTAAACCCACAAAAAACAAAAAGACTTACCTTTTCTCGCCCATTCACCGATGAGTCAGACCCGATTAAGATTCTCGGCTTGTGGGTGAATCAGGACTTGGGTTTTTCCTTCCACATTGAAAAACTTTTTAAAACCCTCAATCGCAACATTTATTTCACAAAAAGACTTAAAAATGTTTTAAATTATTCCGAAAAAATCACCTTTATCAAAACCAAAATTAACTCTTTACTCACATACGGCATCTCTATATGGGGGGATGTCACTTTATTCCGAATACGACGTTTGCAAGTTGCTTATAACCGCCTCATCCGTATTCTCTTTGGACTTTCCAAGTACCAATCAACATCCACTTTCTTACGCACTCATAAACTACTGACTATTTCTCAGATGATTATTTATAATTGTCACCTCGATATCAGCCGTGGATTACGTAATGAATTTCATCCATTGCAATCCCTCCGCACCCACTTTATCGATTCCACCTCAACCCGCGAATCCCATCGCTATACCCTACGATCTCCTACTAACATAAAAGATTTTTCATCAAATCGTTTCCCTTATAATTCCTTTTCACACTGGAATGCCCTTCCCACCAAAGTTCGGAAGATTCCTTTTAACTGTTATAGTGAAAAATGTACTGCTACCTGTATACATTTTAAAAGAGCACTATTAGCTCATTTGCTCTATCGGAATGTATAAACCTTTGTTGATTTGTCCCAAAGGGACGTTAGATTGTCAAATGAAAATAAATAAATAAAACTTATTTCCCAAGCACAAGGGGAGTTGAGAACGTACTAATGAAGTCTTACTTTTACCATTTTTCTGAACATTTTCATTTCATTCTTTTTATTTCATTTTTCTGAGCATTTTTCATTTCATTTCTGAGCAGTTCAACAATAGTTAATACATAGTGGAGTGGAGCCAGAAAAAGTACTGTAAATGGTTTTTGTGGACACAGCACCAAGAAGTCTCACTAAATGCAAATGTCACAATTAATCATGTTTTTCCGAAATCATCCGACCAGTCATTTTTTTGACGACAGTATGTCCGTATCACGAAACCAAACTTACAATTGCATAACGCGCAAGAGACATGAACACTTAACTAATCACGAAGTTGTTTAGTTTATGACTGACGTCAGCGAAATGACTGTTCGAACGATATCGGAGCCTTTGCATTTTAACTGATTTTGACACAAAAAAAAAATCAAAATCGTATAAACTTCATAAACTCCAAGCATCTCTGCATCACGCTGAACATGCAGGCTGACATTGGTCGCATTGCGATATTCGCAAAGGATCTTCGTAATCACCAAAAACCATGGTTCAGAACGTGAGTGGTCGTGGAAGTTGGTCTTTAATGTCATTTTTCGGTGCTATTCCTTTTGCTCACAAAAACCAAATAACTTATAGTAACTCTTTTTTGGTTGATTCACACAGTGCAGTAGCTTTTGTTGAACTGCCTCGTTCAGAAACATGGTGGAACTAATGCTTTATTTTAGTGGATCCACCTAGCAATCAACGTCTCAATTTCGTGTCTTCAAAGAGTCATCTCACTGCATGCGGTAACTAAAGCTACCGTACTCTATTTGGTCACTATGGTGGTAACTAAATAAAGAGCCTTACTTTCTCAGCTCCCATCGTACTCAGGAATTCAGTTTCACAACTTTTTTTATGGTACAGTATGGCTTTTTTCGCGCGGGCATTGCGACTAAACTATGGGAACCATAGACATAGACTTATACTATAGGGTTATTCATAAGTCCGTAACAAAATACAGAGATTCACCACTCCGTAATTACTCAACAAACAGATCTTTAATTTTATTACACTTAAAAGTGTAATACCTTTTAAGTATAATACTGAATATAATACTGAAAAGTAATCTCTGCTAGTTTTTTTTTAGATACTTCACAAATGTTCAATATGTCCACCTTTGATGACGCAACAGACATTTACACGATTGTTCATTTTGTCCCATACATATGTCTGCGTGTCACAGTTGATCAGTGCTTCGGAGATACTGCTGCTAAGAAGTGGGAGTGTAAAAACATTATCTATGTGTATATGTGCGTATATATGTGTATGTATGTGTGTATGATAAGCAAAATCCCTACCAGCAAACTTCGCATGGGGTTAAATTGGTGACCGTGGTGGCTACCACATTAACAAGTCATCATCGACACATTTCAAATTTTGATAAAGAAAATTTCATTGGTTCGGTGTTGAGTTAATTTAGTACATTTGCGAATGACTGCCTTCTAGCTGAAAACCACGGCAACTACGCTCGTGCGGTTTTCTCTTATAGACAAAACTTGGAGAGATTGCATTTCGTTCAGTGTAATACAATTAAAGCTCTTTTGAGTAGTTACGGAGTAGTGAATTTTTGTAATCTTTCACAGAATTATGAATGACTCTGTAAACTTAGCATCGATTATTATTGGAAAGATAATTAATAAAATTTCATACAGTACCAGTATACAACCCGTCAAAATGATGGAAAAGTTTTTATTTTTGTTTTATTTCGTTATTTTTGTTCTGTATTAACTTATGTTGCTTTGCAACATTTGTTAGATCGATTCAACTCATATTGCTTCTCAATGTTCGTTACAATTTGAATTTGTTGCAATTTGAGGTAGTTGTCCTAAGACTGGCTGTTTCTTTTTGCTTGGTCGTTTTCTTTCACGCTTCTTACTGTCATCCAAGAGAGTGTCTCACTGAGAGTTCCCTCTACACCACATGTGGTGTAGAGGGAACTCTCAGTGAGACACTCTCTTGGGTGGCTGTAACAAGAGAAAAAAGTTGACCCTTATACATTCTCAAAGCGCAAACACGTTCCTGAACCGGACACACTTAGGCAATTTTTGAATGGATGTTTAGTGTTCGTTTAACTTAAACAATTTATGAAATTTTGATTTTTGAAAAATGGTGACAGTATTTTTTGGCCCATCATGTATATCTCTGTGAAAGATGTGTTATGTTACCATAACAACACGAATGTAAACAGCAAGTAATGAGATTAAGTAAAATGACAACAATGGAATATATTTATTATTGACGGTCATTCAGCTAATTGTTATGATATTGATTCAGTAAAACATTCCAGCTTTTATTCTTTTTTTGGAAATTGATTTCTTCTCAACGTTAATTAATTAATGTCATTAATTGGACCATGATGCGTATAATAGAAAAGTCCACATTTTGTTGGCGACACGTTCGGTCGGTCGTTTTGGGAAAAATTTTCGAGACGATAAATTTAATTGCTAGTGTGGTTTGTTGCGATTAATACGACACGATAAAATGTTGGTGGTAGAGAATTAAAAATTATCACCTTTAGAGTAATGTCAACTTTTGGTTCAGTTTTCCTTGTTTTTCGACCCGAACTGGGTTCTTAACAAACCGCATTTTCTAATTTTCGTTACTTAATAAAGATTTACGAACGAGAAAGAAAAATGATCATCGATCTTGCTTATTGTCTCGTGGAAACATCGTTCATCATAACTCTCAATGAGAACCCAATTAATTTCTTTCATCAAAGTGAATAATTGGATTTGAAAACTTTTTCATGAAAACCTGACTAAATATGAAAAAATTATTTCATCCTTTTTTTGTTTAGTTTTACGGGGGGGGGGGTTGTTTTCATTTCGCATGAAGTAGCAATTTTTCAAATAAAAAGTTGTCCGACATTTTTTATGAGGTGAAATTCATGTCACTGTGATAATAAGTTTCCGGATTTGTTTTTTTTTTCATTCCGAAAAAGTCAACGTCGATGTAAAATGAAATGTGAAAAGTGGTAGTGACATGTGAAATGAAATAGTGAACAAGCAAAAAAAAGATGGATCACACTGTATATAATGAAAATTAGGCATTCATCTATGTTTTATTCTCTGTTTTGAACTCAATATTTTCAAGAAAAATTAATGTCCGGAAAATTAAAAGCGCAGTAAATTTTTGAAATTATTTTTTTTTAAAAAAAAATAATGGATCACACTATATACATTTTAGAATTGAGGGATTAATTTTTCGATTTTGTTGTTGAAAATCTAATTTCCACGAAATGAAACATGAAAAAATGAAATTGAATTTAAAGAGGACAGTCAATTCGAATGAACAAAAGTTTGGATCACACTGCATATCTTAAAAATTGGGCGTTACTTTATAACTTTTCTGTTTTATATTAAAAAAATTTTATAAAAATAAAAAAATTAAAATTAAAAGTTATTTAATTTTTCATTTTAATGGGATGAAGTTAATGGAAATAAAATAATCTTCTAAATTCATAAAAAAGTTGGGTCACCCTGTATGTTAATAAAATCGGCATTACTTTTTGCCTTTCTTGTTTTGTACTGTATTTCCTAGAAATCAACGTTTAAAAACTAAAAATTTAAATTTCACAAAATGTTTAATCAACAAAAAATTTGGATCACACTGTATATTTTGAAATTTAATCTAATCACTATAATGTTTCTGTTTTAAACTCTTTATTCCAAGAACATTTTCCAGACTCGTTGGCATCTTGTAGAATATGAATACGAAACGTCCAAAAAAATTTCGTAAATTTCTAATTAATAAAAATTTGAATCACACTGTATACAATATAGTCTTTAAACATTGATCAAATTAATTTCTACAGTGATCGTTTGTTATTAAATGAGTGTTCGTCTCTACGTAGTTTAATGGAGGGTTACGTTTCAATTATCTATTCTTTATTGAGCTATTACGTGTTTATTAATCACCTGGTTTTGAAACTTGTAATTAGTAATCGTTAATTATCGACGAATTAGAAACAAATTTGGATACAACTCTGTAATGAAATTTTTTGTTAATAATTTTACCAAAATGAAAATGATTAATCAATAACTATAAAGGAAACACCTGCAGCTATAACTTTTTAACAGGTTATTTTAAACGAAATGCAAACTCTTGCAAAGTGTTTGGAAGTTATAAAATTTCGCATTTTAACGTTGTTGATACGAACTTTTTCATGGCAATATCAGTGGTACTAAAAATTCTTATTAAAAATATATTCATAATAAAAACTTCATTTTATTAATATTTTTTTTTTTTTTTGGCATTTCGTAAATCATGTCAAAAGTTTTGGTGCTTCATTTTTTAAACGTGAATGACGTGACGTGTTAATGTGAAAATTCAGATTTAAGTAGCTATGAATAATTATAACATAAATAGAATAAGCATTAAGTTAGTGAAACAGTTAACTGAAAGATATTTTAACGCAAAGTTTCTTGAAAGAAAAATTTATGATACTTCAATTTTATTAAAGGATCTATTCAGAACCTTGTACAACCCCTATAATTGCGGCAACATTTTGTGGCAACATAAAAACATTTTGCGGCAATCATGACCTTTGTGGCAACTGCACTGGATAGCCCATGGCTGGTATAGATTACTATAGTTCAATCAGAATTTTCAAACCAATGGTTCGAGCAATATTCAGCTGTGACAGACTTTAGCCTCACTCTGTATAATACACATGCACATGTAGTCGAGCCTTTAATGACTAAATGCAAAGTTTTTTCTAAAAGTGGCTTTTATGAAAAAAATGGAAAGGATATTACGTAATCCTGAATAAATTTGATTTTTCTTTTTACAATTCAATGTTTGTATTACTATAAACATCACAATTTATATCTTTTTGAATTACAAACTCAGCAGTGCAGAAACGTTTGGTTGGTTATACCGTCTGTGGGTTCGCGTGGCTACACCCCTATTTGTAAAGCTGCGTGAAGCTTCTTCAATAAGTCTTACGCCTTAGCGTTGTCAAATGGGGATACATGTGCGGAGGTGTTCTGGATTCAGTGCCAAAACGAATGGAACAGATTACGGTAGACAAGTTGGGCAAGTTTGGAGCATGAGAACCATTGATTGCCACTTTAAGAAAAAAGAAAAAATGATACCACCAACCGCGCATGCGCAACTCCAAATTGCTTTCTACGATTTATTTATTACCATCAAAAAACAACTTCATCTTCTTTCCCACGAGCAATATATATATATATATATATATATATATATATATATATATATATTAGGGGTGT
>JAQIWH010005940.1:0-13708 GCA_034695005.1 Cryptops parisi
TTATTTATACTAGATACAGTATGCAGTTTTCCAACTCGTTGTGTGTATGTAAATAGCGGTGCTAGGCAAAATGAGTTGAAACAATTTTCCCGTCATTGTTGACGGGTTCGCTTCTAGTAATAATATAAGGGTATTTCAACATCAGTTGCAACATACTTTAAACTTGGTGTTACAATATACTTTAACCTTAATTACACTATACAAGTGTATACGTAATGTATACGTGATTAACGGCAACCTTATACGATGTTAAAAAACTTGTACCAGCGATTTTGCATTTCACTCGTATTAAAGACGTATTGGATACGACTAGTATACATGTATAATTTAGTGGAAAATTTCAAAAGAAACGTTTTCCAGAAGAAGGCGGGTATTTTAGCTTGTCATATACTGTACATATAAATAAATAAAAACTAGCTTCGTTAAACTTTATTTTTCATATTATTAAAAAACGCGGAAGTGCAATTTTGTAGCCCACTACTACCGTTGCGTTGCGTCGTTGAAGGCGTTATCCCATAGCAGTTAAATTAATTATATGAAAACATCAATGAAATATTTATGACAGAAACAGCCATGAACTTCCCATTCATCTCGGTAAGGGATGCCGAAAATAATTACATAGATAAGGGCGTTTTATGGGCGACATTAAAACTGCTATGCACGGAATGATGCAAAGTCCCACTAATACAGTTAGCAAACAAAAAATGCAAAGTAATGTTACAAAGAGATTGGTCATTAAACATTTTTATACAAAAAAAAAACAAAAACAAAAACACATTTAGCCTACCGTGTGCAGTTTCGTTCATTTTAAGCTAGATTTTGAATAAATATCACAATTATTATATTTCCGTATAATAAAGTTTTAACTATTAGTGCCATAGTAGAGATTAACATGCGATAGCGGAAGTCATTTTCGTAATATTTATAAAAATGAAAATTGGTAGTATTATCTGCCAGATTGAGCTATTAATAATATTAACAACTACATTAGAGATTTGTGAAATCAATATTTCATGTATGAAAATCTCACCAAATCTGAACAAGCTAATGGGTTGCTCATCTGCCAACTGTCACTGAGTAGACAAGGGCATCTTTTCAGATGCATGTCAGTTTAGACCTGCAATTAACGTATTAACTGGATGGTAAACCGAAAGAAATATATTTTAATCTACGCGTAAACAGAATATATTTGCACTTGTATGTGTTTTCGTTTTTGTTTCTAATTTCGTGCAAAAATGTGAAATAGCGATGGAGTGCAACTTTAGTATGGTACTTTGTTATGATTACTTTTATTAGACAGTTTTCAAGTTTTATCAGTAAAATATGAATGAGACCTTCTCGAGAAAAATGCCGGTTAGATTCTTAATGTTTCAAAAAATCAAATTTAATTTTCTCGTCATAATGCAATAAAAAAAAAGAGCACTTGCAAGAATTTAGTTTATAAAAGGACCACAGTCTATTCTTATTATTTATTTATTATTTGAAAAAAAGCGCCAGCAATGGGTATAAGACAGCACAAAATATATAACTAATCTTGAACATCTAAAAAGAAAATACACAACATTTAAAAACAAAGATACAACAATTGACTGAAATAACAACCTATAACACGACATAGCTTCTTTTGTTCTCCTTAAGTTTGGGTTGTCCAAAAAAAATGTGCTCAATTTATGAAGATGGATTCAATAACACAAATTTTAGCAACAAAAAACACGTACAAGTTTGTTTTATTTTAAGTAAATTTTTTGTTTTTGGAAAATATTGGTGAACAAGATTGTTTTATTTTTTCTTGTTCTTTGTTGTTATATTTCAATGTGTCTTAGTGTTGTTGGTTTTTTTTTGTTTTGATATTTCCTCTAAGACAGCCGTTGTTTGTAAAGTGCACCTGCCAATCTTGAGTTTGTTAGTCCATTTCTGCAACGTAACGGGGTGGTGGTTGATGTAGTAGACTCGCAATGAAGCGTGTTATCGTTCTTCAAAATTTGACGTGTTTTCCACTAAATAAATCATCGTGTGGCGAGGGTTAAGCGTTGCTGGCACTAGCTGAGCATTGCAACCGAAAACAAATATGCCATCGATTGGACGCAACCGTGCACTTTATAGTGATACTATTCCCTACGATTCGATAACTTACAGGTCTAAACACCCAGATCCTTATTTTTGCCCTTAAGCAATTGATTTTGTGTGGTTTTATTTAGAACGATGGTTGAAAACGCGGTTTGAAGAAGTTTAGCAGTTTAACGCTGAATTATATTTTTCGCGGTTTGATCAGATGAAACGCCATCTATTAAGAAGTTTGAGAAGCAAATCACTTATACATTATTTTGAAGATAATATTTAAAAATTAATCAATAGATGCAAATCTTGAAGCATTTTTCAGTATACATTTCAAGTTTCAGGTTTTTTTTGTGTAAAAGTTCTAAAGTTAGGATGCTTTGAAACCAACTAATAACACCGTATTTTTACACTCTTTATATTATCTTCACTTGTGAGTGAGTGAGTTGTAAAATTCTACATATAAAAACAAAACTACTCAATGGATTTTGATGAATGAATTTTATATGGATTTGCCTTAGTTTAACGAGTGACAATGATTAATGACACCAATAAAAAACGAATATGGCGGATCCTACATGCCATATATGCATAATTATTTAGACCCTCCTACAGGCTAAATGACTCAATGGAAATTGATGATTGAGATGTCATCGGATCCACCTATTTCTCACAAGTGACCCTGGCTATATGGCATCAATAAAAATCCAATATGGCGGACACTATATGCCAGTATATAAAGATTGTTCATACAAAAACAAGACGACTCGGTGGAAATTGGTGAATGAGATGTCTATGGATTCGTCTTAGTGTATCACGTGTCATTACTGTCAATTAAAATCCAATATGGCTAAAGCTATATGCCAGTATATAAAAAGTATGCTTAGAAAGGATTTTAAATGTACTTGTTACAATTTAACTTGAATGCGTTGTAAACATTGAAATTTACACTCATTCGTATATTTTTTTTTATGAATCAAGAAATTTAATTTGTGTGATATAAATTTAAGCCATTCAAAATTGAAAACCAGATTGTAAAAGTTTAGTTGTTTAATTGAATTCGTTCGCATAAGTATCTATATTAGTCAAGAAGCCATCTATTGAAAAGTTTAGAAAATATATTGGTTATACCCAATTTCGGAAGTATGATTTTTCAGGTAAAAAGCCAGACTGTGTTTTCAATAACTGGTTTTAAGGCTTTTTGATTTTACTGTTTTAGAGTATACAAGTTTTGAAATTTAAAACAAACCAACAGCATATACCGTTTTTACAATATGAATGTGTAGGAAATGTTACAAAGCATTCAGATTTATACATATCCGAACTTCTTAAACTAGCAATTCGTTTATGTGGTTTTATTTAGAAGTATCTATAGTGTTGAAATCCGTTTTGCAATAGTTTAATGTTCAACGTTGAATTCGTGAATATATCACTTTTTTTGTATAGTTATTCAAAACGCCAGCCATTGAAAGATTTAAAAAACAAATAAGTTATACACTATTTTAAAGGAATTATTGAAAACAGCAATTTTCAGGGTGCAAATCCTGAATATGTTTTCAGTATACATCTCAAGTTTCAGGTTTTTTGGCTTCACTTCTAGAGTAACGATGTTTTGAAACAAACCAACATTTTTTTTTGCTTTAGTTTTATTTTGGCAATTTAACTTAAATGTGTTGGGAATTTTAAAACATTCAAATTCACCCAGATTTTTGTTTTTTTTTTCTTCAACTGGCAATTTATTTTGTGTGGTTTTATTTAGTACTATCTATAGTTGAAAAAAAGGAATCCAAGAGTTCTTTAACGTTGAATTTGGCACTTATAGCGAAAGAGATGGGATTCGTTGAAATAACATTTATTGAAAAGCGTGAAAAACAAATTAGTTAAATACTAATTTCGAAGTATGATATAAAAAATATTATTCAGGTGCAAATTTTGAATGTGTTTTCAATATACCGGGTGGACCAAAACTTTTCAAAAAGCGATTTCTCATAAACCGATTAAGCTAGACAAAAACTAAAACTGTTACCTAAAATCTCAATTCAATATCTTTCCAATGTTATACAGTATAATTCTATGCTATGGCTTTTACAGTTTGAACGCAATCGCCGCGCCTAAAATGAAGTTGTAAAATGATTCTACAAGTACAAAAGAAATTAAGTGCATAACTGTTAAGTGCTCAAGTAAAAAGTGAGTGTTAAACGGAGGGTTGGGGGGATTAAATTAATGATGTGAATATCATCCGGCTTCTCTGGTGCAGATTGACTAAATTCGGAAAACCGTACTGTTGCAATTAGACATCGTGAAAGCTCACTTCAGACAAAAAGCGGCTCCAGTACCACAGCTTTACAACTTTTTTTGAGTGCATTTTGTTTCGTGCGGCAATTGTAACCAAACTATGGAATTGGAAGTTATATGTCATTGGGAAGATCTTGAATTTATCTTTCATGTTGTAACTTCAGATTTCGTCTAGCATGAGCGGTTCACGAAAAATTCTTTTTTTGAAAATTGGTGACAGTTTATTTGGCCCACTTGCTATATAACAAGTTTAAGATTTCTTGGAGTTTAAAGTTCTTGAGCCCTAAAATGTTTTGTAACAAACCAACAACATGTTCCTTTTTCCAATGTAACTGGAATGAATTGGAAATGTTAGGAAACAATAATAAAATCAATTCCGCGAAATGAAACGAAACTAACTTAATGATACATACAGAATTCATACATATTTCACTTAGCATAAACTATAACCAACCGTCTGAAAATAAAGCAAGCTTATATTAACTATTGTACATCTGCAAATCATGTTATTTTTTGTGTGAAAATGTTGGTTTTAATGGATCGTTTATTTGTTATATGTTAAATAATAATGTTTTGTTGAATTTTCAAATGGGAATTTTCAAATGTTATTTTGCACTTTGACCAAATGGCACTGAATAAACATGGAAAGCGATTTGTTTGCAGTGTAGATCAACTCCAACGTGAAATGCAGCATGTTAATATTCTGTTATCGTTGAAGTGCAAAATCTATTCTTTTCATCACTTAAAATCTGAATGATTATAATGAATAAAACGTTGAATCATTTTACAACTCTATTTTCGACGCAGAAATTCATTCAAACTGTGAAAACAATATCATAGAATTATACTGTATAACATTGGAAAGATGTTGAATTGAGATTTTTGGTAATAGTTTCAGTTTTTGTCTAGCTTAATCGGTTCATGAGAAATCGCTCTTTAAAAATTTTTGGTCCACTCGGTGTATTGAAAACACATTCAAAATTTGCACCTGAATAATATTTTTAAAATCATACTTTGAAATTAGTGTTTAACTAATTTGTTTTTTATACCTTTCAATAGATATCATTTTAACGAATCCAATACCTTTTGCTGTAAGTGCTGAATTTAAAGTTAAAGAACTCTTGGATCCTTTTTTTCAACTATATATAGTAGTAAATAAAACTACACAAAATGAATTGATAGTTGAAGAAAAACAACAAGAATCTGGGTGAATTTAAATGTTTTATTTAACATTTCCAACATTTAAGTTAGATGGAAAAAAAGTAATAATAATAAAAAAGTGTTGTTGGTTTGTCAAAACATTGCTACTCTAGAATCGTAAAGCCAAAAAAGCCTGAAACTTGAGATATATCCCGAAAACATATTCAGAATTTGCACCCTGGAAATTGCTGTTTTCAACAATTCCTCCAAAATAAAGTATAACTTATTTGTTTTTTAAATCTTTCAATAGATGGCGTTTTAAATAACTATACTGCGTTTGCTGTGAAAAAAAAAGTGATAAATTCAACGTTAAACATTAATTTATTGCAAAACAGATTTCAACACTATAGATACTTCTAAATAAAACCAAATGTCAAATTAAGGTACAGACTCACTCTTTTAATAAACTTGTATTGTTTACAATGTGAAATTCAATTTTATGATATATTTAATTTGGACAGATATCTAAGCCGGTATGATGTTTGTTATGTCATTGTTATATACAGGGTGAGCCAGTTTTCAAAGAACGATTTCTCATGAGCTAGGCGAAAACTAAAATTATTACACAAAATGTCAATTCAATATTTTTTTAACGATACATTACTCTATGTCATAGTTTCCATAGTTTATCTGCAATAGACGTGCAACAAAAAGTACCCTTAAAAAAGTTGTAAAACGACTTCACAAGTACAAAGCGAATTCAGTTTATAACTGTTAAGTGCAAAAGTAAAAAATGATTGTTATAAGAAGAGTAGGGTAGGGGTCAAGTTTGTGATACGTCGTATATCATCGGACTTTTTTCATGCAGACTTACAGACCGAATCCGGAAAAACATATTGTAGCATTCATGCATCGTAAAATCTCACTTCAAACAACAAAACTGCTCAAGCACTTAGTTTTGTACAAACTAAAGGTACTTTTGGCTTTAGGGTACTTTTTTGGCGCGGCCATTGCGACCAAACTATGCAAGCCGTAGAATAGAATAATTTATCATTAAAAGATATTGAATTGAGCTTTTATGTTGTTACTTTAGATTTTCTCTAGCATAAATGATTCATGAGAAATCGGTAATTAAAAATTGATGACAGTTTTTTATAGTATATTTGTATGTACGAACAGTAGTTATAACTTTAATTCGAAATCGTAGTTTAAAAGTGATCTGTTGACGTTTTCTAGTTTTTTCCCTCTTTTCTTCAACTTTGGTTCACCTCATACTGTTTTATAATGAAAGTACCTCTACCACCAACGACATATATTATTCAAGCCCTTTTCTTTCTCCGAAAAGCAATGGGGTTATTGATTTTGGCGATAGGAAGGGGTGAGTTACAACCTCGGGTTTTTGGTAATGCAACAGTTTTCATTCTTTTCTAACTTGCTGACGTCGAAAGAACATCTTTGGTACCACGTGACATTCACTTTTGGCGAGGATGGGTTGAGAAAGAGTCACCTCGCGATATGCAATTTCACGCAGACAACTTCAGTTCAACGTTGCGAGACCGACAAGTGCCACAGGGTCCCAGCGATATGTTTTTGCATCCAACATGTTTTTTTTTTAATGTTTGCGGAAATAGTATTAAAGGTTAAAAAGTTTAGGAAATGGGAAATGGAAATTTCTGGAAGGAAAAAATAATCGCATTAAACTTTTTAATGCATCGGAGATTACTATCTCCAAGTTTCGTATGTCGTTTTACCAGTCACCTGCTAACTTGTATCAACTGACTGATATAGCATGTTATATTTAATGTTAAAATCTGATTTAAAAATATCAAATGTCAAAACCAATCTAAATACTGCAATAAACTTTTAAAGTATATACAGTATGAATAAAATACCTTAAGTATTTGTAGCTATCACGTGATGTAATTTTTGAAAAATCTTACATTGATATGCTACATATAGTATGAAAAAGGTGTTTATAGTGCAGTAACAAAATACACCATTGATAGAACTTATACAGGGTGTTCCTAAAAGGTCTGGCTAAATTTTAGCCACAAATGTTACTCAACAATACAAAGCAAAAAGTCCATATAAACATAAGTCAAGAATGCATATTCATTTGCATATGAATATGCAATAAAGAATATGAATATTACATATCCAAATATGAATATTTGCATAAGCCTAAGAACTCATCGATTATGAGTTCTTAGGCTTGAACGTGGCTTTACTTTGCGTTATCTCAGAAGAAAAGCATTTTCGGACCCATGGTCACATGGGTTGTTTGATTTGCTTTAATGGGTAGCAGTTGTGGTTAAATTTTGGACAGACCTTTTAGGAACACACTGTATAGACCAATATACCAAAAAACGCATAAACGAGAACCACATATGTCCTTTGCATAAATCAAAAACCGTATAAGTCCAATGTTAAAAAATCGCATATATCATCAATCAAAAATTGCAGAAATGAAAAATGGAATCACTCGAAACACGAATATTGAATTTCCCAAAAATTGCATAAATTTTACTTCGTATAAATCGAAACAGAAATCTTTGCACAATACTTTGCAGAAATCAAACATGGATTCTTTGCATTATTTAGTCTGTATATGACAGTATACATATAAAGAGTATGCTTAAAAAGCATTTTTAATGTAAGCCTACTTGTTAAAGATTACATGAAAGTCATACGAATAAAACCTGTCAAATATTGGAATTTTCAAGTTTAACATTAAATTTAAAATGTTTGCTACTAGCAGCTATCAACCAGTGGATCGGATTTGTTGTTCACATTTCTTTCTGTAAGTTAGAAATGTTAATAAATCTAACATTTTTGACAATATTTCAAAGATCCTTGACACAACATCAAACATTTATAGTGTATTACAAGAAACTGATAAAAAAGTATTTGCTTTATGTCATGTGCGTGTTTAGTATACAAACAACTTGTCAATGATGACATAGCGAGTGCATTTTGACGTGCATTTTAAATTGTTTAACGTGTACTATGACATTTGATACACATTTGTGTATGATAAATTTCATGAGTTTGTAATTTTCTTAAAAATCAGTGGTTATGTTTTTTTTATAAAGCATTGTATACAATTAATATAACTTTTCTATATCTAAAAAAACATTCAAAAACATCTTTGAGTGCGATGACATATTGACTTATTATTTTTTTGATAATGTTACTCTTGAGTAGGCCTATTACATTTTGTTCAGTTTTAACTTTTCAAACCTGTAAAGTTGCATATGTTTTGACTTGTACACAATATAAAACTTTTTAAAGTTTATTGAAACCGAACTTTAAATTATTAGGACCATACTTTTTATGTTTGTTTTTATAAATTTAGTAGTAAAACAGGCTTATGAGCAAGGGTTCAAAAGAACTGCATAAATGGTTGTAAATAATTTCCATTTGCATATTACAATTATATAGGATGGCTAGAAAGTAACTCCCTATTGTAAAGTACAAATAACTTCACTAATTGAAGGGTCTGGTGTGAAAGACTGTTAACTAGCATTTTTGCAATGTTGAGAAAAACACGTTTAAAGATCTGAACTTGCCATGCTGTCTATGGACTTCTTGCACTAATAGCTTTGCACATATTAGTGTTTTGCTCAAAATTATGTGTCAAGAAGGTAGAATTGCACCTAACACATTCGAAAAAGGTTTTAAGTCGTTTTTGACAAAAAAGTAACACCCTTTTACACCAGACCCTTCTTTTATTGATTGATTATAATGAAACAAGTTTTACTGTCTTCACTGTTAAAAGTCCACATAAAGACCAGCGCGGTCCACCAGTTTCTGTAATTGTCTGGGGATAGCTTTGACTGATCACAGGAACTCCGGTGGTATGTTGGCCATTCAAGGACCACGACGACTCAGTCAAAGTCCCGGAAATGAAATGTCGTGCCACTTACGGATACATAATGAGGTGAGGTACCATCTTGCATGAAGATGAAGTAGTTGATGTTGTCGCAGGTGGACACGCCAGTGTTTTGCAAATGGGGTTTCGCAGAATTCTTACCTGAAATGTTATGCTTTCGATTGAAAGGTAATTGTCCTTGAATTAAAAAGCTTTTTGCTTGTTAGAAACATTTATGTTTAACTAATTGATGTGTAAAATAATGAAGTTTAAGGGATGTCATTATGTTTTACATACGAATTTTGCGGCAAAAATATTTTTGAAAAACGGTGCAATACGTCAAACCTCAATTTCCAGCATAGTTAGCTTTTTGCGGCCCACAGTAAAACTTGCTTCACTACAATTGACCAATAATTATATTATTAACACTTATCAATGAGGAATTACTTTCAAGTCATTCTGTATAGTTTCATTTTTAAAATAAATATGCTATTTTTGGTATTGCAAAAAATATTTTTTGAATTTGTTTTTATTTTATTTTTAAATTGTTATAGTAAAAAAGCATGTGTGTAGGCTTTTCTGCAATGGTGGAATAAAATGCACAAAGCATTGCTCGTACATTAGCTTCTACAGCACATTAACCTCGAATGAGACCTTTAAAAAATCTTGGTTTGTGATAAAATACACTCAGTAAATTTCACGCATTACTACGTTCTCTTTAATCTTTTAATTCGCTTTTATTATTTATTCATAAACGCTTTTCCGTCTTGCCAAAAAAAAAATTGGCAAAGAAAATTAGAGAAAACGTTACTAGCTGTAATTCACTTAACTTTTTCGACGGAAACCAGTTAAAAAAACAACTAACTATAGTAAAAAAAAATTTAGAAAATGAATTAAAAGATGAATGAAATCCTCGAATGGAATTTTCATGCATGAGATTTTTTTTTTATAAAAAAAGCGAAGAATTTTTTTCCTTCAGTTCTTTAGTGCGGTCATTATCACAGCGCCAAGAATCATTAGACCGCAGCCTATGATGGGTAAAAGAACGTCTTCTATTTTGAGTTGTTAGGTGGCGCTGCTGCTACAGCAAGTTTCTAAAAAATTAATTAATGTGCTTCGTGCCAGTGCATTTGGTGGCAATTCATCAGAGCTCCCCAAAGGCCTCAGTGTAGCGTAGAATCCGCATTCTTAAGTACGTGTCAGCAGCTGTAGCGAATAATAGTGCTCCTTGTTCCAATCCGTAGCGTGTGCAGCAGTTTTATGTCTTCACTGATCCCCGGGTCGTCATCCATCACCGACCTCATTACACTTGTCATTACACTTGTGTGCTGTGTGCACGTTTCTTAAGACAATTTCTTTCCATTCCATGTATCAAAGTTATGTCATTGACCCTCCTTTTTCACAAATGTAGAAATCTTGAGGGGGGAAAGTGTGTAAACTTGGTGCTAAAAAAAACGCATTATTTGTTTTTGGATCAATTCAGAATGTAAATATAATAAATAACATTTTCCATCACTCGGAAGGAAATATATCTATAGGCCTATATCGAGAATTATTAATAAATCCTATTGTAAGTTATACGCAAGAAGGGTGTATGACATAAGCATGCCACGAAACTTCCACAATGCATAGTAAAGAAACCTAGAATAGATAAGTACACTCATGGTGGATAGTATGTACATATCCTATGTATGTATTTTGTGTATGTTTATAGTAATGTACATGTTTGTACTGAAAATGCAGTTATTGTAAAATGACACTTTTGGTGTAGGCTACACTATTATCATACATATTTTGTAATACTCTACGTATATCGAGAATTAAAATTGTAGTTTCACATGAAAGATTTAGTTAAAACTTTATTTATTAAGTTAAGTATATTTAAGCAGGCCTAAGCATTGCATATACTAGAATTTGCTTAAATACCCGTGTAAATTATTTTTAACTTAATCTTCCCTTATGCACATACAATTTTTATGATACCAATTATAACTAGTATCTTATCTTAACTGTTGTTGTTATCTAACCTAAACTAATCTTACCTTACTTAAACAATTGTATAAAAGGTGTTATTTCATACTTTGCCAGAAAAAACTAAACAATATATATATATAACTTGCCTAAATTATATACATCAACGGTGAAGTTTAGTTTTAAAAAGTTTTGTATACATCTTGTACACGTATATTGAAACAATCATAAAGTTCGTAGATAACACATTTAATTTACAAAATAAATATTATTATCACACAAATGTTCGCGTACACATACAGAGAATTAAAATCACGTGTACACATGTAAGATCTATAGATGATTAATAAATTTTATTAGGATAAGTACATTGAAGATATGTGCTGTACTGTATACATTATACTAGAAACTGTTATCTACATGTTGTGTATGTATTTAAAAAAATCAATTTAATTAAAATTAACTAAATTTACAAATTAAATTTGTAAATTTGTATTTGCATATACAATATACATTGATTTTTAAAAATATAAGTACAACTTTTATTTACGACTTGGTTTAAAACCCGTCAACTTGACGGGATCTTTAGACTTGGAGTGTGTGATGACGTCACATGTGGACGGTCTTCATGACGTCAGTGACGTGATGTTGAGCCTATTCACATGTGACGTTTTTAACGTCTTTTTGTTTAAAACAGCGATAATAATTTAATCGTTTGAAAAATCAAAAAAAGTAAGACATACAATTGAAACTTGACGACAATCTTTTTATTTTGATGCTTTTGTTTTTTTTCTACGATGTGATTTGTGGGAGAATGATGGAAATAACAATTCTGACTTGCAGACTGTTATTAGTATAGATATTAGACTATATGATATAATTTCTAAAATGACTTGGACAAAAAGTGCCATAGAAAAATACAGAACTTATGCATACAAGATTGATTGGTATACAAAAGCGCGTGCTAGTTTAATATATTGTGAATAATTTTATTGATGAACTAGCATTATCTGAAAGTTTTAATTTCCTACTTTTTGAAATTTTCATGAAAGAGAGAAAACAATTTCCGTCACTGATTGTGAGAAAATCTCTCAACTCCGGAATTGTTCTGAAGAAAAAACAAATGATATGCTTCAGAAATATTCTCGCCAATCGGACCGCAAAGTGACAACAAAAGAGATAACTCTATCGCCGTTGAGCATCAAAATGAATAAGACATCACTAATTCCTTTACGCCTGTTAAAAAATTCATTTTTGAAAAATTGTAGGCTACATCCTGACAGGCCATCAGCACACCTTTCACGAATTTTAGCACTTCCGATCATTATTATTGCACCAACATTTTAATGAACTCTCACATTCATCAAAAAAAAAGGGGAGACACTTTTTTTCTATATGTGAATTGATCCTTACCTCCATTTTCTGGCACTTTGTGATGTTGTTTATTTTATTACGAAAAAAAGGGGAGAACTTTCGAAAAATCCATCACACACACTGAGTCCATTAATTCTTTTAAGAAGGAGGAAAACCATTTTCCACCCAGCTCGGAATGTGCAAAAAGGGGGAAGTTCCGTCTGGAGACCCATCATTGGTCTTTTAGTGATGTGATATTTGGCAGCCCATATATCAGAAAAGGAGCCGTAGGAGGAGGGTTATAGCAATGGAAGTCATGAATTTTACATGGCAGCCTAATAATAACTAGGTACTAGTACACTATTACCTACTAGTAGGAAATGCTCGTCAACTTCAATGCTGCCAAGTTTCCTAATTTGTTCCCAAGAGAGAATCCTATGTTGCTACTTCAAGAACAACAACTACTACAGCAACCAATAGAACGGGGGGGGGGGGAAATCGACCCTTTGCAGAAAGTGCTTTTGTTTAATGAAGATGTCCATCCCAGAGTTCTGAGAGGGACTGTGCTTCATCTTACTCAAATGATCCACTAAAACTATTTCCCCATTTTTTTTTGGGTAATTGGTAAATGAAAATACTCGTGTTGCTAAGATGAATGGCCGACCTAGAAGGATTTTCCCATTTTTTCTTCAATTTGTTATACTTTTTTTTGAGGTCGGCTTGTTTTTCTTTTCTTTCGGTGGTGGGTTGCTTGATGAGAAAATCGATTCAACAAGATGCTAGTTGTTGTTAGCGCTACGTGGGAAAACTGCTTTTGGTCATTTGCAAAACGACCTTGTCCTAGACACAGATTGTGATATCATAAGTGCACAAAAGTTAAAAATAGATTGAGTATTATAAACTTTTAATGAACTGTGGGGGCTGGTTTAGCCAGTACTAGCCAGAGATGGCGCGACGTGTAATGTTATGTAATCATGTAAGGCACGTTGGCGATGCTGCGTGGCTTCGTGCAGCACGCCGCGT
>JAQIWH010005941.1:0-13708 GCA_034695005.1 Cryptops parisi
ATGTATGATATTGTTTTGTTTTCCTAATCTAACCTGCAAAATAAACCCATAACCAAGTACAAGCAAATAGCAACTCAAACTCGCCCCGGCTATAACAGGAAAGGACCAAATATACTGTATAGTGCAATGTACCGAAAAAATACATAAATCGAAAACCGCATAAGTTTATTGTAAAAGAAAATTGCATATAAAAATAAATAAACCGAAACTTGCAGAAATCAACAATGGAATTACTGAAAACTCACATGAATCAAATATCGAATTTCTCAACGATCGCATAAATTTAAATTCGCATAAATCAAAATTCGCATGAATCAAACTTTGCATCAATCGAAACGTGCAGAAATATGAAACTGCTCAAAAAAAGGCATAATTTTTTTAATTAACATAAATCGAAACATACAAAAATAAAAAAATGAATTCTTTGCATCATATATACCAATATAAATTGCAGTATACATATATTTACATACAGTTACAGTTTATATATCTGTATATGACATTATATAAAGATCATAATTTGACTTAGATTTCGACTTTTTTACTTATTTTTAATGTACTTTTTTAATGAAAACATGTCAAAAAACCAAATATAAAATATCAATATCAAATCATATGAAATTGTTGTAATATTTCAATTATATGACCAAAAAATTACCATTCAATTTTGGTAATATATTACAAAACAAAAATGAAAAACAAATTGTGATACTTTCACTTTCAACCTAGTTGTGAACGTTTTTGGAACCAATTGTAATACCTATAATAACGTTTAAAATAATACATTAATGATGATAATGGTATATTTCTACATATAACCCCTATTAATTCTATTATATAGCGATTATTCTACTCATCTTAGTGAACAAAAAACCAAACTCTATCATTTTCAACGGCTACCAAGAAATAGTGAAAAAAAACAACAATTTTTAAATAAAAAAAAAATCACCGTTTTTTATACATATTCGGTATAAAAAATTATATACAAAAAAAATACAATGTACAACGACCTACATGTCTACCATAGCATAATGGTCGACCTTCGATAAGGGTAAACACTTACTTCACTATACGACTTTTATCATCAAGGACAAAGGATGCTGGGAAGGCATCATCTTGTATATAAAAACCAGCATCCCATTCTCTCAAACTAGTTTCACAGCCAAGTTCACTATTCATTCACACTTCGACTCAAGATGATCAGTTACGCACGAGTGACTTTGGTAAGTGCTCTTATAAACGCATCTTTTTTTCATACTTAGATTATTGTTTTCTCAAAACCCATTAATCTTATTTTTTACCTGGATTCTTTTTTAAAGAAAATTGTGTATAATTAATATTAATTTGTATGCTATTTATTTTAATAGGTGTTGTTGCTAGCTTTGGTGGTTGTGGTATGCGTTAGTGAAGCCATCAGGTGGGGAGGTGGCTATTGGGGAGGCGGCTACCGTAGACCGTACTATGGTGGTTACTACAGAAGACCTTATTATGGTGGCGGATATGGCGGCCGATGGGGCTATGGCTATGGTGGAGGATATTGGGGATAAGGTATACTATTTTTTTATATTACTATATCAGTGACCCGAAAGCTACTACTCATTGCAAAGCACTTTTAATTATATAGGATACTAGCTGATTTACCCAACGTTGCCCGGGTAATATTTCAAGTTAATATGTTGCTGTTTTTCAATGCTTAGCTATTGAACTTCGGTAGCTTAATTTGAGGTCTAGTTGGGGGAAGAGTAGAGAGATTGAAAACCCTTTTGTTAAGTCGATTGAGTCCTAAAGAGTAACTTTGTCCTAATCGGTGGAAGGGTCTAAAAGTGTAGAACAAGCAAAACAGACAGACGAGACAAACTACCACTTTTATATATAAAGATAAAAAAGAAGATTGAGTATAAGTTTTATATACTGTATGTTAAACATGTGCAATATACAGGGTGGGTCTAAAGTCACCATCATTGCAAAACACTTTTAATCACATTTGGAATTGGTAGTAACTTTTGAGTCACCCTGTATGTTTAAGAAAGTTTATTATATAAGAAGTCGAAGAACGTTTCCTGTTTAACTGATAGGCACTGTTGTTTCATTGTGGACCCCCTGCATATGTTTATGCATATAAAATTTTATAAATGCTTTTCGCACTAAGAACAGCACGATCTGAACAAAAACAATTTCAATTCTATTTTTTGTTTGGAAAATTTTTTGATCTTTTTGTAGTAGGCCTATAGTATTATTCTGTATAAATTACTTCATTTATTTGCTTTTTAGTAAATTATTGAATTTCGGGTACTTTCCTGTTATAGCCGGGGTGAGTCTTGAGTTGCTATTTGCTTGTACTTGGTTATGGGTTTATTTTGCAAGTTAGGTTAGAAAAACAAAACAATATCATTCATTTAATACGTTTCTTTGTTTTTCCTAACCTAACATGAAAAATAAACCCATACAAAATAAATCAAGTACAACGCAAATATCAACATCAGACTCGCCCCGGTTATAACAGAAAAGTATCAATTTTATTTACATAATTAATTTTTCAATCATTTTTTATTGTTCCATTGTCTCTGTATTTGCTTTTGTAATGCAGATTGGCATCAATTGTATTTTAATATAAAAAAAGACATTGTGTACCATATACCATACTTAAAATGGTATATGGTATATTCATTTTTCTATTTCAGATGACGTTTCTTCCAGACTAATTTGTAAATACTAAGAAAAACACCATGAAAACTACTACCAACGTTTTCACCTCAATTCGAAAAATTGTAACAAATTAATTCATTAATTAATGTAAAAACGGCCACAAATGTTTCAAAAATTAATAATAAAAAAAACATATCAATTTTAATAAAAAGCATGTGAAAAAAAAAACATTTTTCTTTATATATTATTTCTTGAAAGCACACAACATATAATTTACTAGCAAAAAGTCGGGTTTTAATTGATTTCTAATTCATTAGAATATTAAAATTAACACTGCCATTTTGGAGATGTGTAGCTTTACGGCAGATGCGCAAGGGGAGCTCGTTCCATGACAAATAGACATTAAATGGGTATTTTCAAAGTTGTACGTATAGTTTGCTTATTATTCGGTATGTGGAATTTAAATTTAGTTTCCGTGCGTTGGCTAATAACTTGATTATAGTTAAAATGATGGTTGTAGTATGGATGAGTTTTGTCATTTAATATTCGAGGTATTTTTTTTAACCTTTGATACTGGATTAATTTTCTGAATGGGAGGATGTTAAGGTACCTACATTTGGTTGTTATAGATATAAATCGGGTAAGTCCAAATAATGTTCGAATAAGGTCATTATAGGCATTAGGTCATTATAATATAGGCATTATAGGTATTTTATGTAAATATTAAATAACGCTAAAGCAATCTGTATATTCAAAATGAAACAACACGCACGCAATCTGTACGTTTAAGCATAGAGATACAAGGTAAGGATCCAGACACATGCCATGTTGGATTTTGGATGTGATTAGCCTGCATGAGGCAGTGGTGTTATCGAGAAGAGAAGACTAGGGTACCGTAGTGACTGCCAGAGCTGGTGTTGATGTTGAAGACACCGAGCGGGAAGAATAGTGTTACCAGGAAAATGGATGTTCATATCTTGTAACTTTTGAAAGACAGACCTAACGGAATCGGCATCGAGTGTCGGATGAAAGTACAATATGCCGATTAGCCAACTATCACCTCTGAGACTTTAGCCCATATATTGTCAATCTCATTGATACTGCTGGCGTAAGGTAGGATGTTTGCATGCAAGAGCAACACCACTATCCCTTGTGGCAGTTGTCCTGTCATATCTGAGGACTGAATAGCGGTTGTCGAAGTGAGAATTGGATGAGAGCTAGGTCTCAGTGAGACCAATGATGTAGTCTTCGGCAAGAACATTGTAGTAAAGTTTAGTAATTTTTGTTTGAATACCTCTGCAGGTTTGGTAGTAACATCTAATCATTGTCAACGTTCTCTGGTAAGGTCTCCGAAACCTGGTCATTGCCATCCGGCACTAGCTTTTGTTTTGGCGGCAGCGAACCAATGAGCTTTGAAGGATGTTGGATGTTTTATGAACCATTGTGCTTGGATGTTTTATTTTCAGATGAACCCCTTTTGCGAAGATACTCATTATCAGAGATTATTTCAGAGATATTACCATTGTTCGTGTTGTCACATGGATCAAATGCGCTCTGACGGTCATTCATTGAGGGCTCAGGAAGTGAGATACTAGTGCTGCTGTCATGTTTTGATAATGCTAAGATGTAGTTGGGGTTTAGACACCTTTAAAATGGGATGGTCAACGCATTCAGAGGTCATCGTTTCCCATCCAGGAAAGTCTCTCTTAGCACGGCAGATAGAAGGATGCGTAGGCAAATGATTTGATTTTCATTTGACGACAAACGCACTTTGTTGGAGCAGAACTCGGAGATGTGGCGACAGACGTCATCAACGGGGGTGGAAGAGATCAGTTTGTTAAGATAAAGCTAAGCAAACCTGGGTTTTTGAAGCAGCCTGCAGTGATGTTTTGAGGTTTTTGCCCTTAACCGGTTTGCGTTCTGGCTTTTTATGGATTTGATCTCCTTTTGGAAAGGGATTGAAATCAGGATGATCAGAGGATACGTTTCAGGGGTTTCGGAGTGTTAATCTGTGTAGTCTCATTTTGATCCGGCGGAGGGGGAAATGAGTACACAGTACTATTTTATTGGAAATGAGTTTTCGCCACTTGCTGTTGGGATGAGTTGTTTGGCCGATTCACGTTTTTAGACGATCCGAGGCTTGTAAAATTGCAATATACAGTACCGGTACTGTATATTGTTTGGGGACTGTTTTGATTTGGAAGGTAAGGTGTCGGGTTTTCTGTTGTTTGCTATCACTTCTGCAAATGTGAGGGAACCATGAAGCATATACGCCGGGTTAGTCGATAGATCAGAAAAATTGCTGCCGACTCCCTGGCTTAACAATATGACCATGTCACCGCGAAAACTGTTGTCGGTGTCATACTCAGTTGTGATCAGGAACTGATTGTGGTCGACTGTTGAAGTCCGTAGGGCGTCGTCAATAGAATGATTGCTCAAACACACATTAGTGAAACATAACAACAACTGTATTTGGTTAACTGGACTGTCACTGTATGTGACTAAACATCACTGGATAAGTACAACTCTTTGAATCACACTTTGTATCTTGAATGACATGGAACGTCTCGGTTATTTAAACAGCTTCATAGCATCAAAACAGATCTTAGATACGTCTTACTCTCTCAACGTTTATCTCTCAACGTTCATCGTTCAACAGGCAACGTTATCTTGCTCTTTTAAATTACAAGAATGCTTTCTTATTATATCTCTTCTTGAAAACATATTCATTTCAAATTTAAACAACAATGTTAAAATTCCACCCACAATTTGTGTTTTTTCACATGTAATAAAACATTTAAACATTCAAACACCTGCAGAAACACTGTAACGCTGATAAAAAGCCAAGAAATCATCGTAAATTCGCCATTCTTTTTGCATTCGGTTTGATATCACGTACAGGTGTCTTTCATCACCCAAAAGTGCACTTCCCTTTTTGACGAGTTAGGATTCGGATCAATGTCCTGTTTGTCGCCAGACTCTGTTATGAGCCACTGATTTATAGATGGTTGGTATTTGCAAATTGAAAAGTCGTTGCCAACCATGACGATGGTGCTTTTAACAACAGCCAATGCAAAGTCGGTAGGCAAACGAGGAAGATCTTCTAGCATTGTGCAGTCTTATTTGCATACACTGAAGCCATAAAAGTCATATCCAATGTTAAGATAAGCAGCGTTATTGAAGAAGACGGCATCAGTTGCCGTTTCTTCTGGCACTTTCAGAGTATTGGCAAACTCATTTATTATTCTAACTTCGGTGTTCACTGTTGTGATTCGATCCTCAGCAATGAATACAAACATATTCATGTCGTGGACAACATGGAGCAATGATTGGGAAACTTTCACAGGAAACCAAAACAGGTGTTTTTTATTGGTCAAGTCATAACCAGATAAGTTCATTACTGACTGGATTTCCACAAAGTCGCCCAATACAACCACATGTTTCCGAGGGCCAGAAGTTGTTATTGAGAACCAATGAAACGGTTTCGTGGACAGCGTTGCACTGTTGAACGAATAACTCGTGTTCGAAGGCATACATAAGAATGTTGTTATTACTCTTCCATATGTTATTATTACTCTTCCATAGGTTAACGGCCGATACCACTTCATGCATTTGAGTACGTCTCTGGCAAGGGGAATTTGGGTGAAGAATTTGTGGCATATTATTATTTTGGAATTGTAAAAGATAAGAATAGGCCATACAGAAATAGATGATATTGTTGCATGAAGTATTGTTGAGGAAGAGAGAGAAAGAAGGCGAAATAGATGGAATTGCTTTATGACTGATGAAAAATGTGTGTTCCAAAAACAACAACTTTAATCATCTGAAACAAGTTCTGATACATTCAAAGACATTCGTATCAACACTGTGACTAATGTCACGTGTGTGACAATATAATTGTTTTCATTCATCAGGCATACTGTTTGATTGAACTTGATTATTCGTCTGTGCGTTCGAATCTTAACCGTTGGACGTCCGTTGGTAACACTTCTGCAGCATCAACGACACCAACAGGGAAAACATCAACCACTTGTGTTAGAAGTTCAGAAAATTTAAGCACCCAAATTTGTGGTCGACTCTTTTCAAGGTACTAGAGGAACAACAGGAACTTTAAAAGTGTCCGGAAACGCGGCATATGCTTCAAAATTCTTGGCAACTTTGTTTTACATATCCAGTAAAAAATCGGTTTTGTTGTAGTTCATAAAAAGCAAGCATGTTATAACGAGACTGTTAGCTGTTAAGGATTCCAGTAAATTACAATAGCACAGTTGGGGAACGACGGGTATCTTTAGAACTTTGGCAGCTTCCAGCATGTTACCAACATCATAGTAACTGAGCTCCAAATCGCCAGTGTTCACAAAATTAAACAATGCTAAAATTATGAGTTTTAGTTAATGTGATTGCAACTTCCTTAAAAAGGCATCAAAAGCCATTATGTTTTAGAATCCAATGCTAGTGATGTTTTCGTTTCTACCCGGAGATGCAGAGAATACACTTCCAGTGGTAACACTCGGTGTATTCTCTGCATCATGGTAACACTTCCAGTGTTACCATGACGATCATCACTGTTTGCGATTCACATTATCGTTTTGTGCCTCGAAATTTCGAGCTTATTTTTCCACTATTTTGAGAAGATTCGGAAGGATCTTGACCTTGCTCTATCGTCAGTGCTTGTTACTTCGAACAACTGAACAATATAGAATGACAGATGGGTGTCCTGCATTATCAAAATTCTTTGCAATTAGAGCGGATTTAACCACTCTTGTCGACCTGGTTGGTTTAGCTTTGTTTAGCTTAGACCTAACTGTTAGAAGACCTAACTGTTTTAAATTTCTGTCTATCGTTGATCCTTCAACTATAGCTAAAGATCGAAGACCGTCAGACACACGAAGCTATTGCCTGCATGTCGGAATTTTTGTTCCGTTAGAACTTTTCCGCCTGTTTGGAAAGAAAACAATTTCTTGTACGTATAAGCGTTTTAACACTTGGAAATTGACACAGTTAGTGCTTATTTTTAGTCAACGTTATATTCCGCATCACTCATAACATCCTTTGCAATTATCACCGATCAGGTTTCGATCATGATAGCTTACTCAGTCGTTCTGCGTTTTTACACACACTTTAGTGAGAACTTTTCTTCATTTCAAAATAAAAGAGTGGGTTTGAGACCCGCTTCTTTTCTTCTTTTTTTCCCAAATGCATAAAATACTTAACACGTATTGAGAGCTTTATTTATAGAAATATTTCTATCTCGAACATCTAATAATTTAATAATTTTCTCTCGCTTATACTTGGTTACCCAACAAGCTGGAGAAAGTTGTCGTATAAACGGGAGGACACACACCGCGTTTCCCATATACACTATTGTGAATTCAACATTTCCTTTGCGCGTTTTTTTTTATTCACACAGATTTGGAAATAATTTTATCATCACTAAATGGAGAGTGGACTTGTCGCTTCAAGCAAAGACTATTCGAACACTCTTTAACACTCCCCGGGGGGATTAAATCGTAGGAAGACATAGTGAAGTGTCTTTACGATTTTGAGAGAACAGATTCCTAGTTTTGCAATCAAAACGAACAGAACGGTGATTGTCGTCGTTGTCGACGTTACTCAGCAGTTCTTTACTAGCGATTTCTTCTTGATGTTTTGAAAACACCAAGTACAATACGGGCGTTCGACTTCTCTCCTTGATTCGGCTTCACAGAATAAACAGGCATCCCCATTTAATTCCACGAAACAGAACAAAAACAGTCTCCAAAATTTCACCGTCATTGAAACATTTAAATGGGATTTCCAACGTTTCTCTTCTACGTTACTAGAATATTACGCTTATAGCCCCTACGTTCGAATCCTATGAAGCACAGAATGCGACGTATTCAGCTTAAGAATTTAACGTATTATTCGAAACAGAATATCACGCCGCGTTATTATTCCTTTTTAAATGATTTAAGAGTAATACTCTCTAACCACCCGATTTGGAAACTGTAAAAACGCTTTTATAGCTTCAGTCTGTTTGTGTTCTAATCCTTTATTACTACTGCAATAACAAACGCTTCGACTGAATTATGAGCTAATGACAGGTGTGGAGGTTGACAGTGAAAAAGGAGGTAGGATTGAGTTTTTGGATGTACAAATTGTGAGAGCAGGTGATCGTTTAAAATGTAAGTGTGGTTTAGAATGTCATTCGGGAATTGTCATGGGGTGGAGAGAACCTTTGGGGATAAGGGTTAAGTTTAATATGGTTAAATGTGTGTATGATCGTGTTTGTCAGATCTCAGATGAATGCTTTTTGGAAGAAGATTTGAGTAAACTGAGAGAATGTTTGAAGGAGAATGGCTATCCGGATGATGTTATTGAGAGGGGGTTCAGTAGGAGTAAAGGAAGAAGGTCTGAAAATAATGGGCAAGTTGAGAATTATTCAAAAAGGATTGGTTTGACTTATTTGGGGGGAAGGTCTCAGAGAAAATTAGGAGAATTCTGAGGGGATTGGGTTTAAAATTTTATTTTAAGAAAGCGTTGACGGTGGGTAGATGTGCGCGGAAGGGAATTAAAAGAAATGGTTTGGAAGAAAGAGGAGTGGTGTACAAGTTTGGTTGTAATGGTTGTGACAAGCGTTTGTCAGAAGAGGTCGCCCATTCCTTATCCTCCTGATCAGCTTACCGTTCCTTTGACCTTGGATAACAAGAAAGCGACTAAAAAAACAAACAAAAAATGGTCGCCAACGCTTGCCCATCAAGTCGGGTGGAACTTCGAGCTCCTCTACTCATGCACACAACGTGAATTATGTGAATACCTATGCTGATACCCTTCGTAGTATTCCTGCAGTTCCATCGACGGGTGACAAATTTAATCGTCAAAGTGTTGGTAATCCACCAACCATGACAATATACAACTCCAATCAGAAATCACAAGAACAAATTATCGATCAAACAGGTAATAAAGTCGTCAATGATGGTGACAACGAAGACTTTGAGTCTGTTTGATTAAAAATATCTGTTAAACAAGATATTTCTAAAAAAAAAGAAACGCAACTTGAAAAAACGTGACTTGATTTGGGGACTTAAGCCAACCACGAGTTCGCTGTCTAGATCAAAAAAAACTTTTCGTATTGTAATTGGTAATACAATATCAAATGCTAGTTCCAAACAAGTTAAAGACCTTCTACAGGAAGAATGTAATTTTGATATAGTAGAGTGTTCGAGATGGAAGACTGCCAGAGGTGTGCCATCTAGAGATTTCTTTGTACGAATTGTCAATGAAAAAAATGAAGATATTATGGACCCCACTCGGTGTCCTGTTTACTTATCTTTCGACCGTTTTATTGGCCCTAATCCAATATTACTGGATGATTGTTGTGGCATAGAACCACAGGATTATACAAATATGAAATTACAATCACTGCAATCAGCGGATCCTCTATCAATAAAACAATGACATTCAGGTCTGGTCTGTCCAGATTTGACTGGAGACACCAGTATTGCTTATATTAATGCACGCTCGGTTAGGAATAAGAAAGATGACATTTTTTCTATTTAATCTATTTATAACCCTAGTATTTTGTGTATTTCCGAAACATGGATTTCAAATGATGATGATTCATCAATTCTTTATTTTGATGGTTATGATACACATATGTGTAATCGCACTACTAGAGGTGCTGGTGTTGCCATTCTTTGTCTCACCTCGTTATCTTCTAGCTTGATTGCCAAATATGCAGAAGATGGACTTGAAATTATTCACATTACTGTTGATTGCAATTACAATAGATTAATCAATATAGTTTGTGTGTATCGCCCATCTTATATTCCTATTGACACTCTTATTGATACACTAATCCATAATTTTGATTTGAATAATTTTCTTATTTTGCTAGGTGATTTTAACCTGCCATTCTGTCCTCCCAATAGACATACGTTATTACTACGATCAATTCTGGCTGGATATGGTTGCCATCCTGTAATCAATTTTCCAACTCGCCATGCCGCTAACATTTCTTCTACAATTGATCAGGTCTTTGTTGGGAATGATCTCAACTTTTTGAATGCTATTCCCATTCCTGTGTATAATTTGGACCATGTTTTGATTATGAGTTACTTTAGAACTAAACCCATCCAGGCTTCTCCTTCTATGATTTCCTCTGACCGTCTAGATTTTTCTTCGGTTGACTGGATTTCTATTGACTCTATTATTATAAAAAAGTTACCTATTTGGCTTGATCAAAGCCAAAATGATGTTGATCGTTTTGTTTCTTTAATTTATTCCGAAATCCTCTAAATAATGTTGGATCATGGCTTGGTTGTTAAGAAATTTAGAACGTCAAAGTCCCATCATAAGTCCTGGTGGACAAAAACCTCACAGACCTTAAAAAAAAAATTAGTGTTGCCTATTGTAATACCATGTTACTCCCTTCTTCAAAGAAGCTACAAGAATATAAGGAAATTAAAAGATCCTATAAGCATGCAGTTAGATTTGCAAAACGATCATTCTTTACTGACAATAATTTTCTTTGGAGTTATGTTAGGCATGAAAAACGTACTAGCAAACATACCCTCTCTCCCAATCTCTTTCTTCCGTATTTGCAATGGTGCAACAACCCTGTTAATAATAACAACATTCCTTTTAATTCAATGTCATTGTCTTTTTTGTCTGTTGATACTGATGATAATCAGATTAATAGGAAAACAGTTTTTAAAGTTATTAAGAAATTTTCAAAAAAGAAACGTTTTTCAAATGATATTATGAACAATGCAGTTGCACATCATCTTCCAAATAGTTTTATATTGTTAATCGAAACCCTGATTTTTTTTATTAGAAATGGTTGTGTTTACCCCAAATGTTTCAAAAATGCTACTATTTTTCCATTGTATAAGGGTGGACCAGTTAATAGTTTTCTATCTTTTAGGCCAATCGCTTCATTCACTTTCTTATTGAAAGTTGTTGATAAAATTCTCTTTACAGAGATTAGCGATCTAGCTATACAGACATGTCATTCTTTCACATATGGGACAATTTTTAACAAGTCCTGCCTTAGTCTTCTTGTCTCTTTGTATTTCTATCTTACGTCGAATTTTAGACCAAGTCTTTATAATATCACTATTATAATGACGGATATCTCTAAAGCGTTCGACACCTTGAATAGATCCTCTGTGATTACATTTTGTCTGAAGTTGGGAATTACTCCCACTACTATTAATATTTTAAATAATTATTTTTCTGACCGTACTTTCCAGATACGAGACCATCCCCATACTGTGACCCTTTCAGGTCATGGTGTAGTGCAGGGCAGCCCCAACGCCTCCTTGTTCTATTTTATGGTTGCAAATGAGATCCATGATCTGCATCTGAATGGTATTATTTATTCTTATGTGGATGATAACATTTTGGTGTATCATTATCCACGTTTTCAATCCCACATTGTGGACAGAATGATTGAGACGGACTTTGCTTAAATCACGATATGGGGTAAGACTCATGGTCTGGTTCTTAATCCTTTGAAGACAAAGAGACTTACCTTTACAAATCCGCGCCCGAATGAACAAGAGCCTTTAAATATTTTAGGTCTTTGGTTTAATACTAACTTAAATTTTGCTTTTCACATTGAAAAGATTATTCGCTCGATTAACAAAAATATTCTTCTTGCTAAAACTTTAAAAAATGTTTTAAGTCGCAAAGAAAAGATTTGTTTTATTAAATCAAAAATAGTTTCTATAGTTACCTATGGTATTGTAATTTGGGCAGATACTCCACAATTTCGGATGAGAATGTTACAAGTTGCCTTCAATAGGATTGTTCGTATCTTGTTTGGTTTGAACCAATATAGTTCTATTTCTTTTTTCTTAAGATTACAAGGCTTGTTAACTATTAAACAACTCGTTGTTTATCATAGAATGCTGGAGTTTGGTAGATCTTTTAGATGTTCCGAACACCCTTTGCATTTTCTTTCAAACCACATAATTTGTCGTCCTAACCTTCGAGAGGATTATGGTTATACCCTGCTTCTCCCTTTAACCATCTCTGATCAAAGTTTTCATCGATTTCCTTATTCCAACTTTCAAAATTGGAATTCATTACCTATTTATTTACGAAAACTTCCATTTCGTTGTTCTTCTGGCCATTGTGTCAGTAATTGTGTACATTTTTAAAAAAATTGAGATTACATATTTTGCATTGTGATAGATTTTAATTTTCCTTTGTTTGTTTTTCTTATGTTTGATTTTGTTGATTCTACATTTCATATGTATGATTATTTGTCCCTATGGGATGCTAAATATACAATAAACAATAAACAATAAACAATAATCGAGTTTGTAGTGTACAACATCATTTTTGTACAGCATCTCAAAAATTCAAAAATAGTACACATCAAATACTATTGCGATCTAATTTCATACATAATATTATGTAGTTGGATATTTAATTCTACAGTAAATAGTATTGTTTACATTTTTTATTAGTTACATTGAACCTACCTCATTGTGTCTTATCTTGTTATGACTCTACTGTATAACAATACATATAAAACGTCTACCGATACAGATCGAATTACGAGCATGTGGTGATTGGTGAGGTAACATTTTATCTGATAAAGTATCGGTACTGTGCCTTTAAGCAAAACACGCTTAAAATTACGTTTACATGTCATTGTAAAGTATGATAAATTATATCAAATGAGGATGACGCCCAGAGATAAATAGATCTACATAAGAATTCAAGGTCTCTCATAACGACTGCCTCAACTATTACTGTAAGCTTATCTTCTATTTCATGACGTAAGCTAAAGGTACGTTCATTTAATACCACCTGTACTATTGATACACGATTTGTTGTTTAAACACAAACTCAACTTTGTTTAGCACAAAACCACGTGAAATTGCATAGCATCATACAGAGTTTATAAACGGAAAAACCATTTAGCATCTTTCTGAACAAAGTAAAAACCTTACAAAAGATAACGCTTCACTGTTTGGTTTCTTTTTGTGGATATAATTAGAAAATGACGCCCGAAAAATCAACGTATCCGGAAAAATGGCAAATATCGCCCGAAAAATGACGAATGAAT